>CABFOW010006556.1:6570-31054 GCA_902141385.1 Timema californicum | reverse complement strand
GCGGGAGTGGACGTCTTGATGATGTGTGTGTCAGCGTCCCATCTGACGGAGGGGAGGCACGCCGAACTTAGTGAGTATTGAAACTCCATATTACAGGGTGGTTGGTATTAGATGTTGTTGGCTTTTGGAACATCGTTACACACCGGCTTTGCATGTGCAAACGTCTTGACCTTCTATGATGTGTGATCGCTTCAACGACTGTCGTGATTATGATTCGCACGCCTTCGGGACACCCCTTTTAAGGGGAAGTCAAGGCGCACATTGATTATACGCAGCCTCTTAAGCCACGGCAGGACCCTAGCGTCTTGAAAAATAAGTTCAAATATCTCAATACCTTAGCATCTTTGCCTGTAAGATTGGTGTGTGAGAATAGGCTCAGGAAAGTTTTCATTGTAATGTTCTAGGAACGATATAGAAGGTACCTGTACATGAGACAGTAATAGCCACAAACGTAAAAGGCTATTCTTTAAACTTGTGTTGGGTTATGAGACGTGCCGGAAGTGTTTTGCGTATAAATGCCAGATGTGACTATATACGGGGTGTAAAACCATAAATGTAAAAGTATTTTCCCAAGAAGTTCTTGTCGATAAAGATGGCGACCTAAAGTGTCCCAGGTTTAGTGTGTGGATATTTGTTGATGATGAGAGTGGCAGGTCACGCTATTATTGCAGGTAGTTGTTCAGCAGAGAAAACACCCGATCGTATAGAACCGAACCACGAGTTTGTTTTCAGCCTACGTCTTATGGTGTTCGTGTCCATCCGCAATCATCCAATCTCTAATTCCCCAAACGATGGAGGCTGAACAGAATTTTCAAACAGAACTAAGTGCCATGCATATTGTGCGGCCCAATTTAACAGGTTTCAAAGACGAACAACCTCTGTCATACAGATATAACTACGACTGATGTAAGCGTGTATTTGGCTAAAAAATTATTTTCTGCCACCTTGACGTATACGGGTTCTGCATGCATTGTGGCACGGGATAAGAGGGATTATAGAAGGCTGTAATTTACATTACCGCTATCACAGGGAATACCATGCAGTTTGTTGACGATATAGTCGGCTTGCTTTTTAGCAGTGGCAGATAACGAATGGGGTTTTTAACACCCAATGTTGAAGTAATGTACCACATACAAATAAAACACTTAGTTCCTTGACGATAAATGCTCTGCTGTTGTCGATGAAACTCTGGAAATCTATAATGACGTCCATGATTTAAATGACGGGGTAAAGGGCGGGAAATCACTTATATTAACTCCCAAAATTAGTCATGACGTTTATGTTCTTGTCAATGGTTATGGTGTTGGCAAAGCCCTCGTACACGATACAGTTGACGGTTTTGGTGAGAGCTCTGGTGAAGGTCACTTCGATGCTCAGAGAGCCATACTTCGTCAAATTCCAATGCGATGTCATGTGGGTGGACAAGGTAGGTGTGAGATTGAAAGCCATGAGATGATATACCTTAGGGAAGGCTTCCCGTGTGATGTCGCTACCTTCGTTTATGAAATGGATACCCGTTCCAGAAAACAGTTTGTGGTAGGACATGACATAGGTGCCATTTGATAAATCGGGCTGTAATGGCTTTGACGCCAAATGTTCCCCAACGTCGTACAACGAGAAATGGTTCATACCGTAGGTTTGTAAATCGAACAGGTTCTTGGTGGTATATCCGTTGAACGCCACGTTTGATACAAATACCATGATGCATTGTTTGGGTAACTGCCCCGTGAATACGTTGTCCATTGATTTCCCTTGAACACCCGTAGGAATAGCGAGTGTTTATACTTCCACGTGGGTAAAGGGATAGTTTGCGAGAATTACGTTTAATGCCTTGGCATGTGCCAAAAGTATAAAAGGTTCTCCTTTGACACGTCGCACTAGTAGACATGCTTCATTGATGTGAACCTTAAAGTTCGGGATTTCTGGGACAGCCATAAGACTAAACCCATCCCTGTAACGGACCAACTTGACTCTGAGTTCGCTGCCGTTCAAAAGGATTTTCTCCTGGTCAAACACATTACCGTGTTGATACTCTAAAAGATCAACCAAATTACTTTTTGCATTGAGACTGCGAGGATCCTCAAATACCTTGTTACCAGCGTTAACCTCCTCAAAGATTCCGGGGTTGTCTGCGAACCACAGACTGAAAATCAAATGTGTTCTTTTGGATTCACTGTTGTAATTGTGCTGCGTCTCAATGTACGATCTATAAACATACGTGGTGCTGGGCGGTGAGACTAGTTTTTGGTTTAAAAACATATCCACCTGTGTGAATAGCGAATTCAACCAGTTGTTGATGGGAGGGATTTTACCTACATTGGTGAAAGCACCACCGTCGGTCTAATTATAGCCACCCTGATATAGATCATTGTCAGTGAAATATCTAATAAAGCTCGCCTTGACCTTTAACGGTAAATTAGATGGGTGAATAATCGGTAATGGAAAAAAGATATTTGTACTGGATATATCGTCCACTTTAAGACTGGTTTGCGGGGGTGGTACGGAAAAGAGATCGATTTTACTACTGGCACAATCACATGACTGAGGGTGTAGAAGCGACATTTCAACTGAAAATATCTACCGCTGCTTTCTTGACCTTTTTACGTCAGGCAACGACAGAAGACTGACGTCGGTGATTATTACTACACCCTTTATAGCCTGAGCCGGTCATCATTGTGTCGATATTCTGCTCCACCTTGTGTTTCAGGCTTGTTCCAGCTTTGCCGACACGCTGGCATAGGGCTTCTTTCAGAGAACAATGCTGATTGGCGACGTCGATATCGTATGAAGCGATGGTTTTTCAATGTCTTTAGCATCGCTTCTCAGCAACGGTACGACGGTCTTGTAAAGGCCCTGAAAAGCTTCCTATTCCATACCCACGTTTATAGGGGACACCGTAGTAGATCAAACATATTGTTTTTCTAGCTTGGTTTACGTAGTATATATGTTAGGGACAGTTCATATTGGGCAGCGTCGAAAATGAAGTTCCACGCACACCTTTCCAGAATCGAATTGTACAGGTTCACTAGTGTCTCTTTTTATATATATATTTCAAGGTTTTTAAATTTTCCTTTTAAATACGGGCACGTAGTACAACGGAGTATAGCTAACTCTTTTATGTATGCCGTAGACATAGTTATTGTTGTTGATAACGACTATATGTAAAAGCTGTGCCACAATATCACCTGCGGTCTGAGGATCGACGATATTAATATAGATGTACATTTGAGAGGGCAATCCTAATAGAATGCTGGTGGCTTACGGTGACTTTGATCAGATTAATATTATAATCAAAACTGAGCTGTAGACTTAGTTAACTAGATAGAGTTAGCAGCTGTATATTTGATGAAGAAGAAATAATGTCCACTTTTGTTAGGGTTTTTGTACTTTAATACAACTCCGAAATTCCCTTTAAACGCCTCCACTTCGTTTAGGGCTTTGAACAATTAATGGGTAATGGTGTAATTTCCAGGCGGGATATGAACCTTGAATATTTACTTCACCTTGTTAGCGTCCATCCAGTTGTACCATACAATATTTTGCCCTTCAGGTACGGTGGCGAAAGAACAAGGATATTGGAACTCGGCAATAGTGACTTCCCACTGTCTGTCGAGGATAGGACGGTAAGGTAGTTTCTTGAAGAATTTCGCTAGGGTATCTTTCGGGAATAAAATGTTTCCTCCATCTCCTTGCTATCAAGATCGGTCAACCTGTGGACGACTGGTTGTCGCAACACGACACTACTGACTTAAAATTTATTTTCTTCACGTGGAAGTGGTTTCTTCTCGTAGCCCTTTTAAAACAACATTTTAGATTTGCTAATACACCTCATGCCACCTAATTTGAGTTTTGCCTTATTATTAGAGTTTGGGCGGCGCTTGCAGCACAGATTTCCTCTGACTTGAAGCGCATTGGTTTCTGAAACGTCTGCAGGCGCCATATTTTTTCTGGAATGTTTTGCACCATTGTAACTGTCAACGAGATAATGGTGGTCATCCACATAGCGATACATGTTATTTTTGGTAAAGTAGCGCCACATGAACCCTTTCAGAGTTCTATTGAATCGTTCCACGAAGCTCACTTTCACGTCCGGATTATGGATAATACATGCCTTCTTTATTTAAAAAAATTTCGGACTAGGCGTGACGTAAAATCTGCCCCCTTTTCCATCTGTAAACTTAGAGGTTTACGGCTATTTTGTTTGAAAATGTCCTGAAAGTTATCCCTCACAACGCTCCCCGTCTTGGAGGGAAGCTTCCTCACCCAGGCCATCTTGCTAAACACATTTATAACGGTGAGCACCTACACGGCACCGTCATTATATTTGCTGAGATCTCACAGATCGTTGAGATCGGCTTTAGAGAGATCGTCAATATTTGACACAACGTACTTGTTGCGTGGGGACATTTTTATCGCCGATTTGTTTATGGTAAAGCGTCCCGCGCACGATGTCATTCTCGTGCTTTGACCCCATCTTTCTTGGGCGCCTTTATGAGCGACACCGCCCCTGCAAATGTTGCAGGATGAGAAGGGCCGTGGTAGATGTCAGTTAAACGGTCCATTAAGCTCAGAAAGGCAGCAACCTATTTTCGTCCACCCTTTTTAGTTTCTTCTCTTCTTAGGACGCTGCGACGGTAGAAGTGGTTGGGGTATGTGCGTTGGATCTCTAATGGGTGCCAAGTGTTAGGGGCTTACAATAAATTATTTCGGGAAGTTTATATTTTGTAGCGCCGCTGAAATTCTTGCCACTCCGACGGTTCGTGGTGTCTTCTAGCTCTGACTAGATCGTTCACTAAATCCACGATATTGGATCCATGGAAAGCGTATCATGAATACTCACTTCCCCGTTTGAGTCCCAACTGATACCGCCTCGGGAAATAATACTTTCTAGTAAAGGTTCGACATTTTTACGTTCTTGTACGGGTACAGTATTGAGTAAAGCACGGATGGGAAGTACAGACACTTCAGGGGTGGTTGTGACGGTATTTCCAGTCGGTGGAGGGTGCTGACTATAGTGCAGATTTCACTCTAGCACTTGTTGGTATAAAATTCATTTAGACTTGTCAAGTTTTGAAGCGAGGATTTCTTCCGTTTCCTTGTCCTACTTAGAGACCACTATATTTGTGGCCGATACCACTTGTTGGTGTTGTTTCTCGTAACGGTTTAATGTTTCCGGTGACATCAATATCATATTTTCCGTGTGCTCCAGTATCTACTTGTTGAATAACGAACTGATGACACCGATGATTAATGGGGCTAAAAGTAAGGGCAGGAACGAACCTCTATTTTGAACGGGTAGTTGTGTCTTCTTTTTCCAGCACTCTCCTTGTTTGACCAGCTTGCGCAACACCTGCTTGTGAGCACGTAGCTTTGTCTTATGTGCATTTTTCAAGTGTTGTAGGCACACTCGCAAACAGAGTCAATCCGTTTCTTGTTGGCTGTTTTCAGCAAGGCGACATGTTGCTGCGGGTTCATGCAATGCATTGCACGTGGCAGAGAGACTTGCTTCAGCACTTTGGGACTCATGGTTATGAAATGATCTATAATCGGTGAGTTTCGGTGTTTTTATCGCTTTTGCGTGGTAGGTACACGCAGCACCGGATATCTTTGCGGGTTCTATATCCGAACCATTCGGGTATACCCTACTTGAAATCTAACAATATATACCCGTGAGGAGTACTTGTAGCATCGGTGTAAGCCTCTTGTAAAACACGGGGGTTTTCAGGACATACCTGACGTACAAAGTGTTGAATCTGAGCTTTATCCCAGGAATTTTTAAAAAGCACGATATAGCGTGCGTTTAAGGAAATGTCTCTTTAGCCCTTGCCCTGGTGGAATATATTTTGTTTAAGATACATGACCCAAATATTATGGTGATGGGATCCTTTGGTGAAAAGTTTGTCGACCACTTCGTTGGCTTCACGCATCAGGTCGTCCAGGATAATCAGCTGTGGAGAGTCATTACAGGTGTCATCCATTTCCGTTAAGCCCTTACAGAATATGACGCGGGGACTTGGCCCGTCTTGTCCGACTCCCAGTTGCCATAATTATAATACCAGTTGATTTTATCAAATTTAACGTCACACATTGGGTCCAAGGGACGGATAAATTCGGCTACAAAATGTGACTCTCTAAAGGTGGAAGGGCCGCTGATGATGACCAAATATGTATGTCCCAACTTGTCCATAATGTTTGAGACTGAGCGTTTAATCTAAATCAACTTGTATTTACAGGATAGGATGGAGGGGGTGTGGACTTAAAACCAAACATAATGGTTTTATAATGTTTATTTACACAAACATAGAATTATTATTATTATTATTAGCACCGCGTCTTACTACCCGTTCGGGTTATATGCACTTACGCTAATGTGTAATGGTAGGGTGATTGTGAGATGAAATGGAGGACCTACAGTTTAACGTGGAATCCGAACCACGGTGGAGGCCTGGCATTCCCCACATTCACAAGATGTCTTGTCAGAGGTGAAGGAAGGGTTTGGTAATCAGATAAATCTTTGCCGGGACCGAGGATTGAACCCCGGCCGCCAGCATAGAAGTCTGACACCTTACCCCTAGACCACCAGGTCACCTCACAAACATAGAAGTTTTATAATATAGCTCACAACATGAAAAGAATACTTGTAGTATTTATTTACAAAAAAGATGTATAGCTAAAATATATCTTAGACCTTGAAGTATATTATACATCTTTAGGTGTGGAGGAAACAATAATAAATATATTGAGTCCGTAGAGGGAATAGCGGCCTTGGTACCAAATATCTAGTCTAGTTTACAAAGACCAGTTTAAAGAGCATTTGAATATATATATTTACAACACATTAAGTTATATTAAAGTAAAACTTCTTTCTGCTGTTATAAGTGTGGCTCAAGGAATGAAATAGTTGTTTCTAAAATAATTCTTTATTCTATCACTTTATCCTTGGGTAGAAATCTACAGTCATAATAGTTACAATTTATAAATGAATGTTTTAGATTATGTGTGTGTGTGACACCTTACCTTAGACCCCTATTAGTTATAATTATAAACCAATATTTAAGCAATTAAACTGATTGAAATGATAATATTAATATTATACTTCTTCCTCTTTCAACGCATATCCTACAGCTCAAATAAATAAGTTTTGATTAAGTTATATTAACAACACGTGTGTAATCAATCAATCTTAACATTTACTACTATGCACTATTAAATATTTCATCCTGGCAATGTTGCCACGTGTATAATTCTATCTCCTTCCTTTTTTTGGCACTCCAGTGATTTCCAACCAACATATTATAGGATTTTTAAAAATAATAATAACAACAATTTCTTACTAGTTATCCTATTGAAAAACAGCAAGTGATTAATACATTTTATTTAAAACATCTAAACCCTATTCCTAACCCAAAACCTAACAAGTAGGCTCCAAAAATAAACGGCAATAGGAGTGAGTTGTGTGAGTTATAAAAAATATTGAAAATCGGAGTACAACAACTGTACCCAGAACACGCAACCCAATCCGGTTGCGGACTATACCCGATGGTCAGCTTCAACAATGGTTAAATGTACATCTGAACCACCCACCAAAAACAAAAAAACCTCTTAAAAGTTGGGAGTTATAAAACCCAAGAATATATAAGTAATAGGAAAGTAGCATAAATTGAGAAGTCAACCTAATTGATCATTGATTAAAAGAATGAATTAAATATTTGCAACATGTAAAATAAGGAAGAAGTCCTTATTTGAATTGATAATGTACAAAAATCGTGCTCATCATGACACAATAGTTTAGCTTGAAGAAAGCAACAATATATTAGCAATTAAATTCTTGATCTTGGGTAACAATATCATACGCGAAAGTAATGTTTTATTCCAATCAGTCTCCAAAGACTGTAAATACAAAACTTCATCTTAAAATTCCCCAGGAATCTTCATTTTCCAATACTAACAATAATTTGACTTGAGTATTGCCCGTAACTTTCAAAATCAATTTTGTAGTTATACAAATGAAAAATAATACACTGGCTCATTATATATTAAAACATTATATAATATCAATAAACTTTAATATCGATCCTAAAATTAACCAACAAAATATTTGCTAATCCTGGTAAAAGAATTGCGTTCAATAATCAAAATTACTATATAGTTTTCCAGCCATCTCATCACTAGCGCTGTCCTACAATTAGCGCCCAACCTCATAACTATAACTTTACTACTTAGAACTCAAGGTTAACAACGAGATTAATTTAAGTTAATAAACATTTCCAAGATCTAATATTTACACGAGCAAACCAAATTTGACAATTACTCAAAAGGTTTGAGATAAATAAACAATAAATATGCCAACACATTTAATATCCCTATATTTAAATCATTAAAGTCTCTGATTAATCATGTGTGACCAGAGTCGAATCATTTCAATAAAAGAAAATAAATTATTAATATTATGCCGAAAGAGAATTTAGAAGATAGAAAGTAAATAAATACGCCGAAAGAGAATTTTGCTTACATTTTATAAATGATAACCGAAGCCTCAGCCTTGTCCAACCGAAGCAAGTCCAAGAGTGCTCTATTATTTTCAAAACCAGTCTTATATAACATTCAGCACAACTCACGGACCACACGGGGAGGGGTGGTAATCCAAAGAGAGGAATCCACACGCGATGGAATATTCCATACGTTTCTAGACCACTTGGGAACAGCCTGGACACTGGGCTGAAGAGTTTCTTCTTTTCTTCAGAAGTTCTTTGGCCCGAGTTTCTTGCGCATGGACATTGGGGTGGCGCCGGGTTAGTCTATCGTGGCATGTTGTTGAGGTCGGGCGCGTTATTTATGGCTCAACTGGGGTCGACATCCGTGCAATGGGGTAAGTATCACGACTTAGATGTTTGCATTTGTAGCAATTGCTACACATCCATAGCATACAACAGAAAACAATTTGTTTAGTGACATACATCAATATTAGTTAGGTCTTGTAAGCTGTACGAGTAACTAAGTGGAGCTCACCTGGTATGATTGATTGAGGAGGTTGGAGTTCAAACAATGCCCTATTAAACTGAGGGTATTTCCAACTCTTCCTCCATATAAATCTGGGTACACTTACCCCTCATAAATACTTTCATTATTCCTACCCCGTCATAATTAAAGTGATTAAGAAATGAATACGGGTGAATACAATCTCGGCTTATTATAATATTTTAAATAGTTTTGTGTAAGATAACGTAATTCGTGTGTTACAGAGTAATAAGTTACTTTCTCCTTGAGTAGTAATATAATATACCGTCACAATTTATAAATAAAAATATGTCTGACTCAGTGTTTGTGTGTGTGAGCTTGCCACTTTACCTTAAATCAAATTTAATTAATTTATAAACGCTATTTAAGTATTGAAAGTGTTTGCAATAATATGTTGTAGGGTTTTCCCCAAACAAATGTTGGTACACATTCTACCTTGTATAATTACATCAAACGGAAAATCTGGTCGATCAGCTCTAATTGATTTTCGGTTTCACCTTATTTTTCACTCACGTAAATGCTGGGTGCCCTCAATCATTGGAAGGTATATTTTGATTGGATGACCGTTCTAACATATTTTAGAGACGGCTCGCACTGGCCTGGATTCCCCACATCGGGACATTTAATTATACACAAAACGTTATTATTTGTATTTCTCTTTTGAATCAGCATTTGTCTAATATATATTATTTCTAAGCTAGATATAATTTTGGTTCTAATGGTATCATTCAACAATCTTGACAAAAAAAATATTAATTTCATCATTATTGTCTTTATTTGCGTGGTGACAATTAAGGCATAAGCCTTATAGAATCTGCCTTAGTATGAGTGAACAAATGACCCTGGGCATGGGACGATTTCTGGATAGCTCAGTGGTTAGAGCATTGGCGTACCAAGCCAAAGGTCCTGGGCTCGATTAACGTGCTCAGGTGTCATTTTTCAAGTTTTAGAATACGATATCTAGATGGAGTAATCCTCAATAAAAGCATACACAATATCTTTGGCTATTATATTATTAAACTACCAATATGTTTTAATTAACATCTTGGTAGGAAGATTTCCTCTAGACAGCTTTTCACATTTTAACTCAGTGCAAATGATGGTAAATTCCTGTCAAATGATTAACAACCACTAATTTTATTATTCTGTCTCATTAGAGTGACATTTTAATTTCAATTCATTCGGACAAAGATATCAAGGTTTGAATCCATGTTACTGTACATAGCGAACTCTCAAACACAACAAGATAAATAACCAGGCCTTGCTTGCAAAACTTCGGCCCCTGAATTAGCGTTCGAAACCACAGTTGAGCCATGGCCTTCATAGGTCATTCCCGTGACACTATTAAGCCAAGGGGTGGGGTGGGTTAATTACTGTTCAATAGGCTCATTATTATCTGCTTTCAACATTTATAACACGTTTAGTGTAATGCCTCTTGCTAAGGGTTCAATGGTATCCTCCATTGCGACATCAAAGTTTCCCTTCCTGGTATGTTCTACCCCCGGGGGATTTGACCCACTGAGCTCAAGAAGAGGAGTGGTGAAGGGAGGGGCAAGTGAAAGGCACAGTGGCCGGGCGAGGGAGCACTGTAACTTAGCTCATTATGTCACAGACAGAGAATAATGTAAGGAGGGGGAGGCTCCTGCCCTAGATCCCAAACACGACCGTCGCGGGATGAGTTCCCGACACCCGAGATTGAACACTCGCCCTACCAATAAATAAAATAAACTCCCACATCAATAAATAAAAAAATTCCAACGCCAGTTCCAATCCTACCCAGACATACGATCTAATGGGCACACATAAATAACCAATGCGTATACATAAAAAAACAATGGGCACACATACAAATTAAAGTGACCATTACGTCACCCAAGCCAAAACCAATCAATGCTGTGATGACGTCACTACATTGTGATATGGCGTAATCATCACAATACACACACACACACTCTCTCTCTCTCCAGATCGGGTTCAAAGGTCAAAGGTCACAATGCCACGAAACGACTCCCCCCTCTACTTCAAGGATAATAACAGAAACGATATCTCAGTTGGTTTGATTTTATCTTGTATTTTACTCCTTGTAGTAAAATACTATTAAACATTATTTGGTGATATCAGTGATATAACTGGTTGACTGGATGAGTTGACATTTTCAAAATAATTTAAAGGAAGATACATTTGTGTTTGTGAAGGGTTAAAGTTTTTATCAGATCCTTAATGATCAAGACTTATTTCAATAAAGTCACCATAGCAACATTCACTTGTGTTTGCGTTTCGAATTTAACACACCACAGTAGTAAGATGCTTTTAGTCGCGGCGAGTAAGCTAGTCTGGTCCATGAACACTTTTGAAACTGTCCTTTATCGGTCCTCATTAACACGTAATTCGAGAGCTAATACGGTTATCATGTGCCAAAACGGCCAACCAGTTTGTATTAGAAATAGTGGAAAGCAAAAGAAAGAGGATTCGGGAATGAGAAGGCAGAAGGAAAATTTGGGAGAATCTGTTCATCTATTGATTAGCTGATTGAGGGGGATGGGACTGCCAACAGGAATAGTTTGCGTGTGTGGCCAATTAATATTTAAGAATAAATGGAAAGGATTTCACCAAGAATAAAAATAATATACGGCTATCAGGAATGTTATCGTATGAAAGAGCAAGTTGGAAATAGCACTTCATTATATGGTGAGTGATGAATGTCAGTTGAATACTTGTTAAGATTATTACACGGGTCAATATAATATTTTTTACTTGGTGTGTCGACAGAAATATTGGCTCCGTTCATCAAGGTTGTTTGAAATATTTCCTTGGCATTGATTTTATTTATGTAGCGAACAATTTTTTGTTGTAGTAACAAATAGTAAAGAAATTAAAAGTAGTTTAAGGAGGACTGTTATACTAATTTTTGATTATTATTATGTAATTATAATAGTTATTACTATATAAGTAATTCAAGTGCTGGACAGAATCCGTTTCTGTTCTGTAGCTGTCAAACTTTCAATTGCAAATATTAAAAATATCTTCTTGAATTGGATCTAGTTCAGAAAATGTTTTTTTTTGGGGTCAATATGTCACTGGTCTGTGGTGATAGGCTACCCTGGAAATTATAGTTTCCTGAATAAGTGAGGAAGCTACATGGTGACGTTGAGGTGTATTCTGGTGACAAGGTTATCTCATGTGACCATACTTTGTATCTTCTCACGAAGTCAGTGAAACTTCTTGGAGTTAGTTGTCAAAGTGGGAATGTAAGGTGCTTAGCAAACCATTTATATTGATCCTAAGTTTCGCTAGTCATTTGGGTGACCTGGCGGTCTAGGGGTAAGGTGTCAGACTTATATGCTGGTGGCCGGGGTTCAATCCTCGGTCCCGGCACAGATTTATCTGATTACCAAACCCTTCCTTCACCCCTGACAAGACATCTTGTGAATGTGGGGAATGCCAGGCCTCCACCGTGGTTCGGATTCCACGTTAAACTGTAGGTCCTCAATTTCATCTCACAATCACCCTACCATTACACATTAGCGTAAGTGCGTATAACCCGAATGGGTAGTAAGACGCGGTGCTTATAATAATAATAATAATAATAATAATAATAATAATAATAGTCATTTGCGTTACTTCATGGAGTTGTGAAACAACTGTTACAAAATATGATCTTTAGTTTTTCATCTTAGAAGTTGTGAGTTTGTTTTCTATTCAAACAAGATATTAAATGCCTTCTTGTACCGCCAAGATCCACCATCACTCTAGCCCCTTTGTGTTTCATCCCCTCAGGGACAGGATCTCTGACCCTTGCATCATTCTCTTAGAGGTCGCTCAGCATGGAGCCAACAGCTTGGCCACGACTCGACTATACCTGAAAGGCCGACAAGGGCGGTACAAAGAGAGCTTCTGGGCCCTCCAATGTCATAAGTTGCCTATCCAAGCACTGAACAACAAACTTTTCCTAGAGAATAAACTGTTCTTTTTTTAAAAAAAATGAAAGTCTTAGCTACGCAAACCATTACCATTTTCAAAGGTTCAACTTTGAACATTTCAATGGAAACATATATATTCTTTATTGATAAGAAGGAAGACTTTGTGTAGAGGATGAATATTTTCCATTTCGGAACGACTTATTGAAGTCTTTTAGTCACCGGAAACTAAAGCCGGAATCAAAGGTTTTCAACTAATGCTTGACAAGACATGTTTTTGAAAATTCTTGGTGTCTTGGCAAACAGATTCCGTGTATTTAAAAGACTCATTGATATAAAAGTATAACCAACAGAAATACTTTTCAAAACTGACTCCACATGATCTCTTAGAGGCACTACTTCCGAAGAAAATGTTTTGATGAAGAGGATCTGTACACAGTTGAAATTTATCCAGGAGAATGGTGACAGGATGTGACCAACCCCCTTCCACCTATCGGCCAAAAAACAGTTAGATATTTATGCAGCCCTTTCACCCATGATAAAGCAGTTCGAGAGAAATACGTAAATACATTCAACACAACATGTTATGTTCGTGTTCCATAGCAGTTAAAAGTAATGCTGAGTACTTGAACTGTAAGGGCCTGATACCTCTACAAAAATTGTAGAGACTCATTTCAAATTTATATTTTAAAGATTAAATCAAGATATTCATTAATTTATATGTTTACTTTGTGTATATGTGTAGTATATATAATGGAATTGACTAAAAAAAATTGAGTAACCATATGTTTAATGCAAAATGACGCTATTGGAATATTACACAGAACATATCACCACTTATCATAGTATAATCTTAATTATAACAAACATAATTTGGTTAAAACAATTTTAGTTAGTAGAATCTTCCAGCGCTATATGGTGACATCATTCAGTAAGCTTAAATAGCTTCAACACTTCCTCCTGTAGCATTAGCCACCAGCTAAACACTACAAAGGACAAGAATACAACCGACTTACCCAATTGCACCGACTCCACCAGCGGCTGGCTCTATAACACGCCGGCCGGCCCACCTAGACAACCCGCACGAACCAGACAACCGTCCAAACTGTACTGAGAGACACGCCAATTCAAACATTCAAGAACAACAGCCGTCCCCCACCCCTGGTCACCGATTGGAAAGAACATCGCCTGTGCCCATTGTTCCTCAACCGTCTAGAAGGTTGTAGGTCGTCCCCCGCCTTATTCTGGTTCTTTCGTTCCCCCCCTTTTTTCCCCTTTCTGTGACCTGTGCTTCTGAGTATAAAAGAGTGCCTGTGCTAATGATGAACTATTCTGGGACTGGCTCTGGTTATAGCTAGTACAAACGAAGGCGAGGATAATAACAATGTAAGCCAAAATTCCTTTTCGGCGTAATCGTATATGTTTTCAAAATTCTCTTTCGGCAGTTAGGAACCATTTAATTATATGGTTTGACTTAAAACATGGAACTTTCATTATGAAACTTTTCACTTGTGAATGTGTCAAAGATAAATTGACTTAAAGTTTAGAACTTTAACTAAAGTTAAAATATCTAATGGTGATGTTTATATTTCTTTTTCACTTGTATTTATTTCAAAAAGTAACTAACTTTAACTTTAAATGTTTAATCTTAGTGTATGTGTCAAAGATTAATGGAATTAAAAGTTAGGACTTTGACTAAAATTGAAATATCTAATGGTAATGTTTATATTTATTTTGAAGAGTAAAGAACTTTAACTTTAAACTTTTACACTTACAATATGTGTTAAAGATCAATAGACTTAAAACTTGGGAATTTCACTAAAATAAACAAATTGTGTTTAATTATTCTTTATTGGTATTTAATAAACTACATAGTACGATGAATTTTGTTCTTACTCCCTTTTTACGTTCATCCTTAGGCATCACATGGTAATAATAGTCTGTAAGATTATCTTTTCTGAGGCATAATTACGTTTTGGTTAAATGGTATTTGTTGTTGGGGTTGGCCGTGGGGACGAGCCCGCAATAGTTCTTTATTGCGTGGGTATTGCTATATTGCTAATGTTTATCTCAGTTTTTCTGCAATTTTTAATTTACCTAGCACACTCTTTCAATTTGCGTATTGTTATTATTAATTTCTTTTATATTCGAACCATCAAAGTTATGCGTTAGGGTAAAAATATGGTTCACTCCTAAGCCATAGCATGTGACTCTGAATAGGATCCTGATGTTGAATAAACTCGCTAAAGTTGCTCACTTCTACTAACAAGCGTCTATGTAAAGACACCCATCCTGATACGTAGCATCTTGAATCACTCTCGACCGAATGGCTTCGTTAATATATCCACCAGCTGCTTTTGTCCATTGATGTGCCTCACAGCAATTCGACCATCCAGGTAGCATTCGCGTACGAGGTAGTGCCGCATTTCAATATGCTTCGATCTCTCAGGGGAACTAAGTTTTATCTGTAAATTTCACAGCCCTTGCGTTATACACATGGAGCATTGTCATTTCATAAATTTTCGCACCAAGTTCGCCAAGAAGACGCTTCAACCACAGTAACTTCATAACGCCTTCCCTGGCAGTGACTAACTCTTCATCCGTAGCTGACAATGCTACCTACACCGCTCGTCAACCATCGTGATTTGATGTCACCCATACATTCCGTTTCACTGAATGCTTTAAATGTTCTCTTACTGTTTCTTGTCCGATACAGAAAACCACAGTAGTTTTTTTACCTCGCAGTTACTTGTAAATACGTTCGACGTTTATCTAGTACGCTTCTGTCAGTTTATATATTGTTTGGGTAGCCCAAAATACAACAAAAGCTATATATATTCGTGTTGCCATCATCAGGTACAGTACATGGGGCATCCGATCACCTCAAGATTTGGCACATGGTTTCCAAACAATTTCTCGGCTCCACATCAGCTAGATCACAAGACGTTGCCACTGAGATTTCCTCGTGCGTGTTGGAGTGCTCAGTGATAATTTTAGTGTACACGCACTGACATTATAAGATACCTTCCAAACGTTGTTCGATATAAATACCCAGGAAGTTTTCAAGCGAGCTCCTTCTGGATGCTGGTGCAGTCTTCTATGTAAAGCTTCCTGGTGCCACCAATCCTCTTATACGGGGGTTTGGGAACTACGTCATAGATACTAGAGGGTGTCACCGATGTCCCAAAGCCCTGCTCTGATAGGTTATAAGTGTAAAACAGTGGTTTGGGAGGTTCTCACCCAACCCCTCATAAAGTAGTGTCTCCGCACGTAACTCTAAAAACCTTTATTCGATTTTCAAATATACTTTTTCATCCCATTAATACTAATATTCCTTTCTTTTATTTCAAAACCTTCGCGAAATGTGACGATCCGTTAGAGTTAAGCTCCCGGAAAACACACGGTGTGACGATTGGTCATACCGTGTGGTTTTCAGAAATTTAACTCTAACGTGTTGGAACTTGCCCTCGTACTCCCATTCAGGGAACATTAGAGCATGCTAATCTGCTTCTGAATCGATTCCATTGTTATCTTTAAGTTGAGATGACGCTGAGCTATGAGCTCATCGACCACGACTTGATCACTTCCAGTGACTACATCATCCACATGGATGGTGATGGTCAATTTCTTGTCATTGAATTCATGGATATGTAGCCTAGGACCAGCCGATCTATCTTCTAATTTCTTGTTCTTTCACGAAGTTGAAAAATCACTAATTCCAACACTATGGAGACATTTTGAGATCGTATGGACCTTGTTTGAGTTTGCACACCTGGTCACTGCCAACATTGAACCTTTCCGGTTGACGCATGTATAATTCCTCCTGAAGTGTGCCGTACAGGAAAGCCGTCTTAACATCGAACTGACACAGTTTCAATTTGTCTACAGTAGCAACTGCAAGCACATAGAGCACTGTATCGTTGCGCCCTAATGACCCTCTTTCTGACCATATCCCTTAGCATCAAGTCGAGCTCAGAACCGTTGATATAACCCATCGGTATTCAGTTTCGTGTGGAGAACACAAAGAGTTTTGATTATTTTGTCACTTTTTGGATGTTCCATCAGCCCCACTTGACATTTTCTATCAGGGCATTAATTTCTTATTTCCTGAACATAATCCAGTCCTTTCTGCGTTGAATTCATGGCTTAATTTTATGAGGCAGGATCTTCATGGTCGACAACTGCAGTGGAAGCTGCATAAAGCGCGTAGTCTCCCAACGTCATCCTCGTTGACTGCTTTTCTACGTTCTGATCGTGAAATTTTCGTTGGATACTCTTCTTCTTTTGCCATCTTGAAATCATTTTCATACTTCGATGACTCTAACTTTACGTCATTCTCCTGTTATTCTGAAGCCACTTCCTTATCAATGGTATTTATCGTGATAGTTTCAGCCGAAGAGTTTTTAGAGATACATTACGGATTGAAGTAAATATCGCTAAAATTATTTGACAATTATTGATATAATTGTCCTTAAAACACACAACGTACTTTGTGTTTAAAAAACCCTCCACTTAAATCGGTCCGTTGACATTATCATTAATCTTCTCACCAACCACCTATGGTCGATCCAATCGTGTCTTGAAGGGCTTCCAGTGTGTTTGCCTAGAGCACATCCATTATAGAACTCTCCTGTTTCTGCCACGTTTGTATTCATGTTCATCTGATGCACAGCGCCAGTGTTTTCGATACCGTTGAAATATTGACCTCTGCTGACTCTTGCGGAACTATGATGCGCATCTGCTGTCCACTCGCTTGTTCCTATGACTTGATTGTTGAGTAGAAAAATACAATAATACCACGATCTGCTGCACTCCAAACTAAAAGGAGATATCTACAGATTTACAGGACAACAGACATTTTCCAAATAGTCAGGAGTTAACTTGCCATGGGCCAGCATCTTGACGTTAAAACAAGTGGAATCATGGGCCAATATTTTTACTTTATTTTACATGCCAACGAAGTATAGGTAGATTTTGGTAGGAAGAACAGTATCTGATAGTTGCTAACGTCACTAAAATAATTTTAATATATTCATACATAAAGTTATGATATATCAAACTGTCATTTTTTGATATATATTATATTATTAACTGTATAATAAAACTAATGTTATAGTAAAATGGGGAATTTCAGGCCTCCACCGTGGTTCGGATTCCACGTTAAACTGTAGGTCCTTCATTTCATCTCACTAATCACCCTACCATTACACATTAGCGTAAGTGTGTATAACCCGAATGGGTAGTAAGACACGGTGCTAATAATAATAATAATATAGTAAACTGTTATCAATGTTGGCCACAACGATATGTTTCATTTTCTAAACTGTTCTTCCAACCAAAATTTGGGTAAGCTTGTGGCCTTCTTTCCACTAGAAATAACCCTACCTGGGGTAAACTCACAGGTGTGATACCAGCTGTGTTTTTGTTAATTATTATTTGTTTGAGTATACAGTTTATCCATTTGTGCTACCAGTCAAGGTTTAATGTTGTCGCTTCAAAGTTTCAAATAACACTTGACGACGACTAACTCTATTAACATCCCACCAATATAATATTTATTGTCTTACTCTTATTTCAGATACTGGAAGAATTACTCAAGAAACTGGGTCTAGAACACGTGGTTTGGTGTGGCGACAAGAATGGAAACTATTACCAGGTGAACCAAATATACCCAAACTTTCCATTATTTATAATTGTGATCCTAAAATTAATAGAGTAGAACGATTGGCCTATGAGATCAATACCCTTTTTACCTGTCCGAAAAGTTTGGTGGTTAAACAATTATGCACCCCTCCATATAAAAAACTAATGTCGAAGGGTTTGGTCCAAATTGGCATGGAACTCCAACCATTTTTATGGGTGCAGACTACGCACCCTTCCCTATAAAGACAACAAATCATATCCGGGAGTTTGTGATTCTTTTAAATAGATAGTGTGCCTCATTGGTTCAAATCTCTCGAGGGACGTTGGTGTAAATACATTAAATAACTTATTATTGCAAAATTGTAGTACTATTAAAAATAAAAAAAACTTTTATTTGAAATATATCTTTATAAAACCAATAATTTCTGAGATATTGATACAATTTTGTGTTCTTTAGTTGTACAGAAATACTACTAATTTTTAATGCAATAACTCTCTAATTCCATATAGTAAGTTAAGTAGATCTCTCAAAAGGTGCTTGTTCTTTTTTCTTTAACTTCTTAGGGGAAATGTGTGTACAAAAATTAATTATTTTTATAATTTTAGACTCAATAGTCAATATTTACCTTTTTAGTTTAAATTTATAAATGAGGAATTTAATAAAAATGCGATAACCGTAAGATGTTGTAATGTCCCTGATTTGACCCTAAAGAATATTTGAAAGCATTGAGAATATTCTCATCTTAATTATATATATATATTATTTTTATTTGAATTATATATTTTATTACTTGGCGCTTAAAGCACTTCTTCGTCTTCTTCTAAATTATTCATATATGATAGTTACCAGATTCTAACTAGGAAATTGCTAGTTATTTCTTGTTTTTAAGTTCACGCCCTGAAGGTAGGAGGCATCAGCTATAGTAAATAACTTCAGTGTTTAACTTAAAGTTGAGTCAAAACTACAATGCTAAAATCTTTTAAAAATTAACTTCCAGCTCTCGAACAACCCAGAATAATGTAGGTGTTTAATTTGAGGCAGTTTCCGGTTCTTAAACATTCTAGTAAGTTCTGTTGGACTGAGATATACCAAACGAGTGGTGCAATCTCGGAGCCACTGCGACATCAGTCATTGTGATGGACAGACGTGTGCTCGCCCTTTGTAAAACATGATCTTTTTCTATCAAATTTATCAATAACTATCATTGAATAAACTAATATCAACTTTATCTGACGTTATTTATTTATATCACAAAAAGTGAAGCCTATTGTATGGGAGTGTTAATAACTATTAAGTAAGATAGAAATAGGCGCACAACGTAGGGGCCAGATAGTAATGTAACAAATGGCTCCCATAACGTGGGACCCGTTACAAGATGTAACAATGTACAACCCCTAGTAATATGTCAAACATTTTAACCGGACGTCGAAATTTTAATACGGAGTTTTGACGCTTGTGGACCCTTATCGATCTTTTTTGGGGGAGTCTAAATATACTAGTGAAGACTTTAATTCCTTAGAAAGAACATCATAAAATAACGCGATTTTTGTTAGGCTTTTTTGATGTATATTATTTCGTTGCCCGATATAATTATGTCATCCAGGAGTACCACTGTACCTGGTATACCTGCTAATATACCTTCAGTCAGCCTCTGGAATATCCCTGGTGCTTCACTAATTACAAAAGGCATTATTGTCACCAGTATCAAGCATTTTGGCGTATTAACCGTCAATATTTTAGAGGATTCTTCATCCACTTTAACTTGGGCGTAAGCATGTGCAAGGTCAAGCTTAGAAAATATGGTTCCACCTGCTAGGCATGCAAAAGCTTCAGTTGCAATTGGTAAAGGGTATTTGTCAGGACATAGTGCTTTATTAACTGTGCTACGGTAGTCCCCGCACAACCGCAGGGATCTATCTCGTTTTGACTCAATCACTAGGGGTGTAGCCCACTTTGAAAATGATATTGGTTTGTATATCCCTTCCTCAACTAACCTTGTAATCTCTCTATTGACATCGTCTGCCAGTGCCAGTGGTATTGTACGACTCCGTAGATACTGAGGTTGACCTGAGGGGTGCATTTTTAATGAAACTGGTGGTCCAACATATTCTCCTAGTTTGTGATCTTCAAAAGCTGAGAATTTCTGTACTGTCTCCATGAACTTACTATCCGTGATATGGTGAATTCCTTGCACTTTAATTCCCAACTCGTTGAACCAATTTCTCCCGAGGAGGCTTGGCCCATTTCCTTCCACTACTGAGTAGCAGACCGGCCATTGTATGTGGCCTCCACAATACACCTGCTCAGGATACAAAGAGGCTGTTTTGTTCCCCAGGTGCAAATAAGTTTTGGTTTAGAGGTCCATATTCTTTCATAGGTTACTGAGCTGATAACCGTCAGGGCTGCTCCTGAGTCGATCTCCATGTGATGTTTAGTTCCATTTAACATCACATTTATGTGGAAGGGTGGGTTGTCTCTAGTTTCAGAGCCCATGGAAAACAGCTGATGTGCCATATCTAATTCTGATCTTGCAGGTTTCATGGGTGCTAAATGGTTGGTTTGTGGGTGTTGCACTCTTAATTTGACGTCATTTTGTCTCTTCGACTTACATGCCCTTTCTACGTGACCCAACTTCTTACAAAAACGACATATCGTATTTGCCCATGGAAATTCAGAGGTTAGATGCTCTTTGTCACAACGATAACACCGTTGATCCTTTTGTTGACTTGGAGAAAACCTTTGTTGATTATTGGTACCTCTTTGTTGAGATTGGTTGTTTATAGATAGTCTGTGTACTTCCATTGGGCCTGCTTCTTGGTCTTGGTACCCCACCAGTGTTACGGAAGTGGGCCGCGTCACACGTTGATGTTGTGCTGCTGCTTCACTACTTACTGCCATGGAAATTGCCCCATCTAACTTCATTTCATTTTTAGAAAGCATTTCGCGCTGAACTGTCTCATCCGCGATCCCGCAGCATCCGATTTGTAAATGTTCCAAAGTTACACCGGTTGGCCATCTCTCTCAAAACGGCAACATCTTACACAATGGACTCGTCGGGTCGCTGATCCCTTTTGCTGAAATTGAAAGTTTGTACAATTTCATTGTGCTTTGGCGCAAAATGGCCGTTTAAAACACTAACAAAATCACCAAATGATTTAGAATTTGGATCCTCTGACGCAACTAATGCAGTTAAGCGATCAAATGTTTTATCCCCGATCACACAAAACAATATAGACCGTTTCTTCTTATCGTTGATTGAATGAAAAATGAGAAAGTGTTCCAACCTCTTTGCGTAGTTCGTCCACTTGTGTAGTTGGGTATTATCGAATTCCGAGAAACTTGATAAAAACGCTGCCATTATGAGCACTTCGGTGGCTTGACTTATATCATGGATTACGTATCAATCACCTCGTTGCCAAACTGCTGTGTCCGTACACATAAACATATTTAGTATTGTATATGAATCACATAACTCGCCCACGTATTAACACCAAAAGCACAAAGATAAAGTCTTAGAACAGAACATGTGGTCCACCACTTCCTGCTGTGACTACTCTAGTCAGTTCAGTCCAGATTGTTCAACTTAACCTCTACACATCCCTGCTAAGACTACTCTAGTCAGTTCAGTCCAGATTGACCAACTTAACCTCTACACATCCGTGCTGTGACTACTCTAGTCAGTTCAGTCCAGATTGACCAACTTAACCTCTACACATCCCTGCTGTGACTACTCTAGTCAGTTCAGTCCAGATTGACCAACTTAACCTCTACACATCCCTGCTATAGAGTATATTACAGTATAATTTATAATATGACACATAGCCTAAATTTTATAATATTTGTTAATAAATCATGTATTCAGATAAAAACATACATTTCTCTATTAATATGGTTCTATATTTGACTAAAAAGACACAAATAAAATAATATTTAACCCAAATTGCTGCATATTTGGAGGCTGCTGGTCAGAGGCATTGTACATATAACGTTTACCCTGTTACCGTTTACAGACGGGGCAAAGTTTGAATATCATGAGGATGCTCTCTTGGTTATGCAATAAATAGAAATACAGAACATTAAAAAAAATTGTACAGACTACCACAACATGCAAACGATGAAAATCGATTTTTTAGTCCCTTTAATATATTCATTACAGGGATTACTCAAGACTTTCAGCATTTGTGGTCTAATCGTCAAGCCCTTTTCTTGAAATGTTACCATAATATTTAACTCATTAATCAGTATATAGCCCGGATGATAATCAATCTTATATTCTCTAGGTATATCCTGCCAGAGCAGTGATGACTTACATTCTCTAGGTATATCCTGCCAGAGCAGTGATGGCTTACATTCTCTAGGTATATCCTGCCAGAGTAGTGATGACTTACATTTCTCTAGGTATATCCTGCCAGAGCAGTGATGACTTACATTCTCTAGGTATATCCTGACAGAGCAGTGATGACTTACATTCGCTAGGTATATCCTGCCAGAGTAGTGATGGCTTACATTCTCTAGGTATATCCTGCCAGAGGAGTGATGGCTTACATTCTCTAGGTATATCCTGCCAGAGGAGTGATGACTTACATTCGCTAGGTATATCCTGCCAGAGCAGTGATGACTTACATTTCTCTAGGTATATCCTGCCAGAGCAGTGATGACTTACATTCTCTAGGTATATCCTGACAGAGCAGTGATGACTTACATTCGCAAGGTATATCCTGACAGAGCAGTGATGGCTTACATTCTCTAGGTATATCCTGACAGAGCAGTGATGACTTACATTCGCTAGGTATATCCTGGCAGAGGAGTTATGACTTACATTCTCTAGGTATATCCTGGCAGATTAGTGATGACTTACATTCTCTAGGTATATCCTGCCAGAGCAGTGATGGCTTACATTCTCTAGGTATATCCTGCCAGAGGAGTTATGACTTACATTCTCTAGGTATATCCTGCCAGAGGAGTGATGACTTGCATTCTCTAGGTATATCCTGCCAGAGCAGTGATGGCTTACATTCTCTAGGTATATCCTGACAGAGCAGTGATGACTTACATTCTCTAGGTATATCCTGACAGAGCAGTGATGACTTACATTCTCTAGGTATATCCTGGCAGAGGAGTGATGACTTACATTATCTAGGTATATCCTGCCAGAGGAGTGATGGCTTACATTCTCTAGGTATATCCGGCCAGAGCAGTGATGGCTTACATTCTCTAGGTATATCCTGCCAGAGTAGTGATGGCTTACATTCTCTAGGTATATCCTGCCAGAGTAGTGATGGCTTACTTTCACTAGGTATATCTTAGCAGAGGATAAAGGTTTACAGTCAATAACAATTAAACTTCTATCTAAAAAAGGCGTTTATTATTTAAGATATTAGTTTTATTATAAGAACTATTATACGCTGCCAGTAATGTCAGATGGTTTTACATAATTATTTAAAAATAAAAAACCTTTGATTCAAAATAGACTTCGTTTCTAGACTTTTTTTTTATAAAAAATCTAAATGTTTTAACTTGGTTTGATAAATATATTTGTAAATCCATTTACACTCAATAGTTTTTGGCTCAGTTGATGCAAACATTTAAATATTTACAAATCTATTATCATGGCTAATGGTGTCATGTGAATATAATGATAACTTATAAAATATTATATTATAATTTCGTTACTGACAGGGGGTGACCTGGCGGTCTCGCGGTAAGGTGTCAGACTTCTATGCTGGCGGCCGGGGTTCGATCCTCGGTCCCGGCAAAGATTTATCTGCTTACTAAACCCTTCCTTCACCTCTGACAAGACATCTTGTGAATGTGGGGAATGCCAGGCCTCCACCGCGGTTCGGATTCCACGTTAAACTGTAGGTCCTCCATTTCATCTCACAATCACCCTACCATTACACATTAG
>CABFOW010006555.1:15443-31057 GCA_902141385.1 Timema californicum | reverse complement strand
AGGGAACTCTATTGCCTACATGAAGGGAACTCTATTGCCTACATGAAGGGAACTCTATTGTCTACATGAGGAACTGGGGAAGAGCGTAAACTTATGTATTATCTGGGACAAACGACTATCCGTAACACTGTTTAACTGTGAGATGATTGAGCATAAAGTACTCATTTGACCAATGCTAGTTTAACATTACAATTAAAGTGTACAATATTTATAGAGTATTAGTATAGCTATGGTATTGGTATTAAGACAAAAGGTGGTTTAATCTTTTCATCATGAAATATTAATCATAACATCACAGTTTTGTTTAAATAACTTTATTTAATACTCATGAGTGGTTTTAGGTATTACAATCACGATCTAAGTTTTTTTCCTGACCAAACTAGAATATGTATATTTTTAAAATAAACTTGTAGGTAAGACATTGTTTATAAAAATTTTATTCAAATAATAATTGAAAAATGGTACTATCGATAGTGCTGCTGTTTGGTTAAAAAATAGTGTAAATATCGCAATACATATTTCAATAACAAATATTTTTCATAATAATATTACAATAAAAATTGCTGTATTTAAATTTTCTAATAATTCTGATTTTTCAAAAACATACATCTAAAATCTATAACTACTTTTTGATTTTTCCTCTAAGTCAAATGTGATACCTGATGTCGTATGTGATAAATGTTTATGTTTCACAGCAGACGACAGATATGGACAATATTTATGAAATGGTTAGAAATGTCAAATGCAATTGTAACGTTATAAGCTGATCTTCAGTGAAGTAATTGCATTATCATTAATTCTTTCAATATCTTTATTTAATTTTCAAGTAAACTTATGCAATATCGAGACATATTGACAGGAAAGTTTTGTTTACAAGATTACATCATGTTAGTTGAACAAAAAAAATAAATAAAAAAATATCTAGTTGTTTTTTGGATAAAAGACTATAATGCCGAGCTGTTCGTTGAAATGCATCATAACACTTATCTACAAATAAATCTAATCCGCGTATTTGTAACGGTATAATCCAAAATGACATCTTGGCTGGGTTCTATCGGCTTGTCAGCTGGAGGGTTAATGTTGAGGAACCTGCTGAGTTCAGAACCTAACCCGAACAAGGTTCTGGACGTGAAATCTGTACAATACAGTGACAGAAATGTACATTGTCGGGATGACGCCCTGGTTCTGTACATTTCCAAGAACAACACCTACGAGATCGTCCTTCAAAGACCGTGCACGGAGACGCTACACCAGTCTTTTAGGTTTGTACACTTCATTTCTTTGTATAGAGCCTAGGCCTAGGTTGAGATGTTTAGTATTAAATGGAATTGACTATAAATTTCAAGGCTTAAATGTGGATGCTACTTTGGTTTTGGTTCAATAATGCAAGTCTTTGAAAAAAAATAGGTATAGGCTTACATTATAGAATTTGAATGCAGTTTTAATATACAATATTAACATTAGACCAGAGAACTACTTATATAAAAATAATTTAAATCATAGAATATTAAACGTTGCACCTATAAAACATTTCATGTACAGTAAATCTAAAACATTCTTCTTTGTCCACACTCATCTAAACCTCTGAAATAAAATTAAACCGCTGCTTCAGTACATGTGGTATACTTAATTTCATTCAAATTTTTCAAGTTGACCTAGAATGACAAAAAACTTACTAATGATAAACACAAACAGCCTTAACCTATAATCTTTATAATGGAATGAACCTTGACTTACTGTAAATGCTACTTAACATTGTTAGGCCCCACATAGTATGGAACTTGGGACTTCTGGACATGCTGTCTGCATCCTACCACTTGGCTACAAGAGCGAATAGGATTGAAGAAGATCCTAGCTCTAATCTGCTCTAGCATTTTTCAACCAGTGAGCCCTGGAAGTTAGGGGCAAGATAAGAAAGAAGCAATAAAACACTAGGAATAAAATTAATATTTGAAAAGCCATAATTGACATTATTTTAAAAATAAAACAATTAGGCTTATTAGAATTTTAACTAGGGTATTGAACTTTTAAACACAAACTTGATAATGTATAAAAAGTCCCTCCTAAAAAAATTGATGTTACCTCTTAACAATCTCATCCATGACACATTAGTTTAATAAATACAAAGGTCTATATGTATAATCTTAATGGGTAGTAAGGCATGGTACATATATACAATATACATACATACCTACCTAATCACGCTGTTCCCTCTTGGAGTGCGGACAAAACTGTTTATATAGGCTAGCTCAAAAAACAACTCTGTACTTAATCCATCCTCATTAACGTTCTCCATTCTTCCCTATCCTTGCCTACTTCCTTCACTTCAACAACATCCATACACCGAGTCATACATGATATTTTATTATTAAAACTCTTAATGTTTCTCTTTTTCGCACATTTCTCTACAATATTTAGCCACATATTACACAGCCTACCTCTTCCTTTTGATCCACAAATTCTACCTTCATATATTTGCTTCATCTCTCGATCCACACCCAGCTTCTAAACATACCCAAACCTACTTAAGACGCTTCTTTCACATTGATCTATTGGGTTCCCTTTCAAACCTCATTCCTTCAGCACTTATGTCTTACTGACTCTGTTCACACGAGTTTTACCTTATAACCTACATTTATTAGATTTCACATTCTAGCCGCCTTCACCTCGCTCTTGTGTGCTTCCTGACAAACACACGCTTCACATCCATAAAACACACTTTTATATACTGTCATCTTCGCCTCTTTCGATGTTATTTCATTCCTTGCAATAGTTCACATACATCCAACTACTCTCCGAGATGCAGTCATCCATCTGTCAATTCCCTTCTATTCTTCCATTTTAACAGAACATTGGTTCCAGATACACAAATTCATTCACTTTGTTCCAACAGTTTTCCATTTATAATAAGCTGACAATCATTTCCTGATCTCTCTATCTGAACTATCACAACAAAAACTTGCTGATCCCTCCTTATCAAAAACTATCACCGTAGTTTTGGAGACATTTATACAAAGATCCACCCATCTTGTCACCATATTCAGATGATTGAATGCATTCTACATTTCACTTTCATTCTCAACTATTTAGACTGCATCATCTGCATATATCAGCTCTCTCACATTCACATTGTCCATTTGCAGACCAACCACATCCTCCCAAACATCCCTCATACACTTATCCATGAATACATTAAACAGTCATGGAGAGACAACACAACCTTGTCTAACACCCTGTTCACCATCAAACCATTCGCCCAAAGCTCCATCCACCCTAACATAAACTTTACTTCCATCATATACCTTCTTAATTGCATTTAATAACCATGCATCTACTATCCCATACTCTCTAAGAACATTCCTATTCACACGATCATACTCTGTCTCCAGATCAACAAATACACAATACATTTTCTTTCTTATTGCCATGTATATTTTTCGATCACTTGTTGCAATGCAAAGATCTGATCCATGAAACCTCTACCTGGCATGAAGCCACATTGCACACCCCAAATCTTGTCTGCAGATTTTTCATGCACCCTCTCAATCAGAGCAAAATCTTTGCCTGGAATATTCAACAAACTAATTGCCCTTTAATTC
This sequence comes from Timema californicum, assembly GCA_902141385.1. Taxonomy (NCBI): domain Eukaryota; kingdom Metazoa; phylum Arthropoda; class Insecta; order Phasmatodea; family Timematidae; genus Timema; species Timema californicum. Next base: position 27,458 of record CABFOW010006555.1, on the reverse strand, counting down.
TTACATTAACTTTTACTGCCTTTGCCTTTGTACAAAGGAACAGATACAGCATTTTTCCAGTCATTAGGGAAATTCAAAATCCCAGCACACACATTGAACAACTCACTCAATCTGGCATCTAATATGGTTACAAAAAAAGTCTCATCACTGCCCTGTGACAAAAAAAGGCTCCAATCAATACAATTTCTACTGAAACCCATTATTGACCTTGGGGTTAACCATGGAGAATCAAGCCATACTAAATTGATATTCTTAATTAACTTGACAGTCATACTATTTGTAAATTTGTTTCTTTTAGTTTATATCGTTCCAAAGAGCTATCAGATGCAGAAATAAGGTTCCTCCAGTTGAAGGATAAACTGCCACCACTTATAACCATTGCCAAAGAGGTGAGTAGGGATACTAACTATTCCTTAGTGATCACTTAATCTCTACCTAACTTGTATTTGCCTTTTTTTATTTATCTGACGTTAATTCTGTGTTTGTACCAAAGTTCACAAAGAAAAAACACGTAGGTTTTGTGCGAGTTGATCATAGCCCGAGTGTTTTCCCTTTCGCTCATGTTTGGTTGCTTGCCCCACATGGGCACGCTGCACCGGCATATGCGGGACTATGGATTGGATTAAGGAGTTTGAAATGTATTTAACTGTTTCATTTGTACACAAATATAATAGAGTACATGTACATGACTTTGTCTTGAAATCAACAGATTTTAATACTTTCTGATTAATTTATTTAAGCTTTCACATAGATCCCAAATTGATTCTTAAGATTTATATTATTTTTATTGCATTATCATTTCTATTTTATAATTTTAACACAGAAATAATCAAGTTTAAAAGATTATTCGTCTCACAGTCAATTTTAGATTTTAGATATAAGATTCTACACTTGAGTTAGAAATCGCATTCAAGTACGGTTTCATGCATCTTTCAGCAAGCAACTGTGAATGTGAATTCAGGTAAATAGCTTTTACAAATTTTAAAACAATTATTTGTCGTTATTCTTTTGTTTTGGAATAGTATAAATAGTTTCATTTGTCTCAACTCCATTGTTTTTCAATAAAGAATACAGAAAACCTGTCGCTGATGTGAAGTCTGGTTCAGGCTGTATTAACCTACATTCCAATTTTCATAGCAAGACAGCTAATAAAGTTACTAGATCTACACTAGCCCCATGGCTTCTTTGGTGCTGACTGACAGCTTTGAAAAGCTACCAGACCAAATTACGCAACTCTGTGCCGAGCCAGATGATCTGCAAAAACATGTGTTTAGCATCTGTCACTTCAGACGGTCAAAATTTAGGTATATACCTAAATGTTGACTGTCAGAAGTCAGCTGTGAGCTGTCAGTCAGCACCAAAGAAGCCATGGGGCTACTATACTATCTTGTATTCATATTTAAAGTCATGTGATCTGCAACTGTATATTATCAATAACTATAAAATTACAGAAACACATTATCCTTAACAATATTGATCGAAAAAAAGGTTGTATTTTTTTAACTGCTCTTCCTTTGAAAATTGGACTGTAGCTGTTATTCATGAGAGGGTGTGGGTGGGGGTTGAGGCAGGCTCTAAAGAAAAACTCTGAAAAACGCGCCAGCTAATAATTGTTTACTCTTTAACTTCTATTGATCCAAATTTGTGTTCTATTATCGATGAAGCTGTGAATTACTTTTCATTCTACAAATAAAAGCGAAAGTACACTAATATTACTAAAAAAAACTATTATATTCTAGGTATATAATTTAAATGGGATCCAAAAACTATGCGACATTCTCCGAGAGCATCCATCTTGGACGTTGGCTCATTTGGCGGCTTACTTCCCCCTTAATGACCACTTTCAAGATCCTCTCATTATTAGGTAAGATTTTAAATTCGTGTGTTCAATTGAAAGCTATTCCATCTATTCCCATACATAATTTTTCTGCTAAATGCACATTTTATTCACTCTGAAATGTATAAATCTTATCTTTAGTTATCACATTTCCATTTGCGAATCAATCAATGTGTTAATAAAAGATATAACAAATTATAAAAGGTATCAAGGAGATTGTATTAAATACTGAAAAAGATTGGAAAATATACATTAAACATTATTAATTATATATAATATAGAACTATAGTCAAAACATTGATCATAAGATCGTTTGTAACAATAAAACAAACATATTAAAATTGAGACTGTAGGCTATATTATTACATTTAAGATTATCAAGCTCATGAACAATGGTAAAATAGATTGTTATTATGAATATAACTTTTATATTATTCACTTAATATTTGAATAAACTTACAACTAAGCCTAATGATGTATATTTATATATATTTAATTGAAAAAGAAAGAATAAGTAAAATTAACTCCCTTTGGTGGCAGCGTGGTCTAACGCGCTACTCTCGTGTTGGACTAGACTGCCATATATGGGAGATTGGAATTTGATCCCGGTTGGGTGCACGGAGCTTTTTTTCCTAAATGGTTTTCCACTCTCGCTCCATGCAAATGCCGGCCCATTTCCTCTAAATTAAGCCTTCCTAATCCTTATCCCATTAGTTTAATTAGTACTTAAGCGTACAACCCAAACTACTAGTATAACATGGCACTAACAACAACAAATAAGGAAAGTTAGTTTTTGAAAAAAAATTGCAAAATGGTGAAAATTGACTTAGTTAATAAAAGTAAACTAAGTTGAAGTTTACTGATTGAAGATTTTTAACTTTGTGATTTCCTTTCTCCTTGTGTTGCGATGCTGCATGAGCATCCACCATATGACAAATGACAAATAAAATTAATAATGTTTCATGTATATTTTCCAGGCTTGTTTGGTATTTAATACAACTCTCTTCGATACCTTTTATAATTTTACCAATAATACAGCTCGGACGTTAATTTTTTTGCCCCACTCACCTGAATCTTTCGCCCTACGTGAATACACCTGTTGCACTCCCCAGTCACATTTGACCTTGGTTTATATGATATAAGAAAAAAAAAGGTAAAAAGGTCCAAATTTGACAACTTAGCCGGGCCAGGACATTTTAGAAAAGTTATTGATGCTATAGATATTCCTTTTGATGTTGTTAATGATGTCGCAAGTATCAGCCCAAAGTAAGTTTCTAATGGGTTTATACTATGATATACAGGCAACTTTTGGTTTACAAACAAGTTCTGTTCAAGATATTGTTTGATATACATTGTGTTCATTATGTGTATCTTGCATTCCTGAGCTTTTACAATATGTATCATACCCGCCTCGGTGGCGTAGTTGGCTAACGCGCTTGTCGTGTTGAGCTCGACTGCTGAGGACGGGGAGATCGAGGTTTCGGGTGAACTGGGGGAGGTTTTTCCTAAATGGTTTTCCACTCTCTCTCCACGCAAATGCGGGTTCACTTCCTCTAATTCAAACTTCCCAATTCCTAATCCATTAGAGTAATTAGTACTAAAGCGTATAACCCGAATGGGTAGTAAGACGCGGTACTAAATATTATTATTATTATTATTAATATGTATCATATACGTTAGCAGCTGTTTTAAAGCAATAACACCATGTAATCTATGATCTCTCAGGTATCTTTGCGACTGGGATAGAAAGAGGTAAGGAAGGTTTCTTTACCAGACCATAAATGAACCAATGGTTGAAACAATGGTTCTCAAACTAGTCGAAGGGCCAAATTAACATCTCAGGCATACTGCAGGCCACAGCCTCCAGATAATTAATACAAACAAAAGTGTATTATATTCTCCGATAAGGGATGAGGAAGATATAACTTATAGGAAAAGTAACGGCATTTGAGTTAAAGGAATGTGGGAAACCATATATTATTATTATTAGCACCGCGTCTTACTACCCGTTCGGGTTATACGCACTTACGCTAATGTGTAAATGGTAGGGTGATTNTAGAAGTCTGACACCTTACCCCTAGACCACCAGGTCACCCGAAACCATAAAAAAAAAAAAAACCGCACTCTGTAAATTCAGCTGGAATTTGAATATGGACTTCTCCGACAACAGCAAACTAGACCAAAAGAGCCCGACATTTAAGCCACGCACCCACCAGTGTAACTCATACTAGGCTATTTGATGCTACATATTTAAATCATTAAAGTATATTATAAATATATTAAACAATTTACCTGTATATTTTCCCAGATGTTTATGTTGGTTAGCGAAACATTCAAAGCAGTATTTATTAAATTATGCAAATATAAATTCTCACAGTCAAGTATTTAAAGTGATTAAACAATTGCACAGTTTGAAATTATTATTTATGTCTTGTGCTATTAAAATTAGGTACAAACTAAAATTTAACTGTTATATTGTGTTTGTATATTACTACAGACCAGATATAAATATAACATTATTGCAGAGAAGCATGCCGGTGAGATATGTCTTGTGGGTTGGATACGGCCCACGAGCCATGAGTTTGGGGACCCTTGTCTAAAATAACCCAGTGATGAACATATTGGTTCACTCTGGGTCAGAGAAAGGAAAACTTCTCCATCGCTCCCTATTCCAGTCACAAAGTTAATCTATTTTTAAAATAATACATTTATGTTCACTATACTTGGAATTTAATTTTATAAGAAACTCAATATATTGGTGACTTAAAGAAATTTTGTATGAATTATAACGTTTGTTCATAAATCGGACATTTGTAATTCCAAGAGTTGCCTGGTATTCGACCACCATCTTGCCTTGGGGAGTAGTTAATATGTTTTCATGACATATTTTATCACACCTTCCCCTGCATGCAGTATCCTGAATGCACCAGATGAGAACACCGGCATCTCACCTCTGCAACTTGCAGTGAAAAATGGCAACTTACGGACAGTCCAGCAGATACTGGCGGCCGGAGCTTCTCTTGAGCACTTGGACTATGAAGCCAATACCGTGTTCCATTATGCAGCGGCAACCTCCAAGGAGATCATCCAGGTTAGTGGATCACTCTTAGTGGTCTGTACTAGACCACTATACTCATGACTAGGGCTAGCATTATTTCTGTTGGCACACCTAGAATGTTGTTCACGTGTGTACAAATGTGTTTCACAAGAAACCAAGCTGTTAAGTAGCTGTTTTAAGACAATTTTTTTTTGCATATTTTGCATATTTCAAGTGACCTGGCGGTCTAGGTGTAAGGTGTCAGACTTCTATGCTGGCGGCCGGGGTTCAATCCTCGGTCCCGGCAAAAATGTATCTGATTGCCAAACCCTTCCTTCACCTCTGACAAGACATCTTGTGAATGTGGGGAATGGCAGGCCTCCACCGTGGTTCGGATTCCACGTTAAACTGTAGGTCCTTCATTCCATCTCACAATCACCCTACCATTACACATCAGCGTAAGTGCGTATAACCCGAACGGGTAGTAAGACGCGGTGCTAATAATAATAATAATTTTGCATATTTCTGTGTTTTTACACAATATGACATATTTTCAGGTTTTTCATTAATTTTAAGGCATTTTTTGTCCTATTTGAGTAATTATCTAGCATACTTTGATATTTTTTAAACTAGTTTAATGGACATTTTGTATAATTTTCCTTGAAGACTGAGAAAAACAGGGTGGAGGGGGAGTTCTCGTGTTTAAAACATTTGTACATGTATCACAGCAAACGGTGGTGCCACCACAGTAGTAAATATACTTCCACCCTTTTGTTTTCTTTTATATGACATATTTTTTGTTTAAAAACTTTCATTTTGACACAAACTGTAAAAAGGTAAATTATATTCTAAGAGTTTTTTTTCCCTTTTGTATAGGACATGTTTTTGGTAAATTCACATTTTTAGCTTGGTACAGAAACTGTAAAAAAATTAAGTGTTTTTCCTTGATTATTTTTTATATCAGTTTTATAAGTAAAGTTTGTAAAATTGGTTAGTAAAATAAAGAATTTCTGTTGACACAGAAACAACTAAATTATATTTTTTGGATTATTTTTTTGTTTTGTTTCATGCATCTAACATTTTTTAAATTAATTTTGCAAAGAAAAAAAAAAGAGGATTCTATTGGTATTTTTTTTCCGTTCCGAAGAAATTTTTTTGTTTTAAAGGGCATATTTTTAGTTTTTTGGTCATAAATGAATTTTTTATCAAGTATTTTTTAGCAATTTTTAGGGCATAAAAATCCTACTCCTATTCATGATAGATATTCAAGAACTGTAGATATCACTAAGTGTAGAAAATTAAACTAAATGTATCTGCTGAAGCAATGGGCTATTTAGTTTGTTAAAAAATGTTTTCTCTCATAAAAACGCGCATCTCCTTACCACTGTTGTTCACTTACAGGGACAACTCCCAATAGACAAGATTGTGTTCCTGTGATTTAAACCTTGATGACAAGAAATTGTGAAATATGTGGGGGTTGCCAGCCCCCCACTAAACAGGAATTGTCGTATCTCTTTGCAGGCTTTGAGTGCGCTGAGCACCAAGTGTCTGAACCTGCGCAACTTCAAGGGCTACACCCCGCTTCACATGGCGTGTCTCGCCGACAAGCCAGACTGTGTGAAGGCCCTCCTTAGAGCGGGGGCGGATGTGAACATCGCTGCGACAGAAGCCACTTCTTCTCCCAACAACACCCCCCCAGGCTACGTCATCGACTTCCTGCAGGACCATCCTAACAAACTTTATGCGCAGGTAGCTAACTCCACCAATCATTGCGAGTGTTCTAGAGCTGTGGGAAGATTTAAATACTTTGACTTGACTTAGTAAAATATCAGCTTCCACTTTGATTCAGAAAAAACAACTCTTCTTTGGCTTCAAAAACTACAAAATTTTGCCAATAAGAATACTGACAGCTAAAATAACCGTTTTATGTTAACTTTACGGCTATTCCGATTTATTGTATACACTACAAATTAATATTCATATGAGACAATTTGAAGTAATCGAATTGTAACTTAAACATTGGAAAGAGGATGGATAGAAGGGCAAACCTATACACTCCCAGAAAACTGCAGGCCTCAAAGTTCATAATTTAAAACGTACCAAAACATCAATGTGCAATTTTCGGGATAGAAGAGCGTAAAACACCAACTGGAATATGGTAGCTTGGCTAGCGGTAGATCATGGTCACTTAGATTCTGTTGTTGCCCACTTTTTGATGATGATATTGATGATTATATTTGCTTGGACTCTGTTGTGTGTCTTTACTCTTGGTAGATGGATATAATGTATTTACATTATATTTAATTATCGATTTATTAAATTATAAGTTATTATTTATAATTATGGTTTATAGAGAAATAGTGTGAGTAGACCTGGGTGTAACTTGACTTTATTTATCGGATTAGAATGAAATATTACAAATAATTGTGCAATAAAACATTTTCTAAATGATTTCACAGCATAAGTTAGAAATAAGTATACTGTAATATTTTTTCTATCATAAAACAACTAACAAAAAAAAAAAAGAATTTCATACTTCCATTTGGCTTCAAAGACATTTTAGTTATTGACTATTCATCTGTTTCATCAACATATGAGGTGTGAGATTTGTGGTCCCAGGTGCAAGCACTCTAATACCAATTTCGAAGGGGAGTGAAAGGAAATGCAAGTAAAGATCTGTAATTTTAAACTTTTTGTTAAAAAAACCTTTAAGCCAAAATAAATTAAAATATTGGTACAGCAGTAAATACATTTAGTTTAATTTTCCACATAGGTTAATATCATGAGTGGTTGAATATCTTGCACGGACATAGTGGTAGTTGAACAAGACTTTTTCTCTTTATTAAAAAAAATTATATTTAAATGCCATTATGTTTATGATTAACTTTCAACTATTGGTGAGATTTCCATGCCTAGAAAATTAAACTAAACATATCGACTGAGGCAGTTTTTGATTTATTTTGACCAAAGAGGTGTTTTGTTATTAAAATTGACAATATTTACCTTAATTAGGGCTTTCTTCCACTGCACCCCAAGTGTCAAACAAACAATTATTATTATTATTATTAAGGGCAGTGTTTTCCAAACCTCTTTTCGATTGCGACCCTAAACATAATCTTGTACCGGCCTGGCGACCTAATGTCCACATAAATTAAACCTTGATTTTCTTACAGATTGAAATTTTGAGCAAGCACCTTTTAAAACAGAGGTGGCTAACTTGGGATTAAATGTAACCACAGGTGTGGTTTGATAAGTGAAACTCGCCACACTGTGTAAACATTGAGAGGTTAGATTGCTCATTCGAACATTCAAAACAACACATTCCATTTGAACATTTAAAACAACACATACCGTTTGAACATTTAAAACAACACATACCGTTTGAACATTTAAAACAACACATACCATTTGAACATTTAAAACAACACATACCGTTTGAACATTTAAAACAACACATACCATTTGAACAATTTTATTCAACACATGTACACTTTGACTACTCAGCTATAAGTGCCTCAGATGCAAATAATGTTAATTGATGAAAATGTAAGAAAAATTAATGAGAAATTTGACAATACTTTTGTCTAAAGTCATCGATGGAATGAAGTGTTAGGAAAGGGAAAGGAAGTACCTGATGCCATTGTTTCGTTAATGACCCGCCTCGGTGGCGTAGTTGGCTAACGCGCTTGTCGTGTTGAGCTCGACTGCTGAGGACGGGGAGACCGAGGTTCGAATCTCGGTCGGGTGAACTGGGTGTGGTTTTTCCTAAATGGTTTTCCACTCTCCCTCCACGCAATTGCGGGTTCACTTCCTTTAACTCAACCTTCTCAATTCCTAATCCATTAGGGTAATTAGTACTTAAAGCGTGTAACCCGAACGGGTAGTAAGACGCGGTGCTAAATATTGTTATTGTTTTGTTAATGACTCATTCAGAAAGCAGATTGCGCCCAAATATTCAGGAACTATTAAGTTAAAACCAGCACACGCCGCCAGGAAAGAGTTTGTTTTGCTTTGAAAGCTGGCAAAACTCAAATTCTTAGAACATATGGTGATTGGGGCAGGGTTGACCCCCCTGGTCTTATAAAATACAAACATATTTACTTTGGTAAGCATGGCTAATACTTTATTTGTACTAATTATTAGTATTATTTTATAGGTATTGATAAATTCTATATCCGACACCTTAGCTTGGTCATTGTGTCTGTCTACTGAGCTAAGGGTCCCGGGTTCGATTCCTGGCATGGCCTAAAATTTATCATCGATGAAATTTGGGTTTACCCTTTCACAGGGATAAATCAATGACCGGGGACTGGATGTTGTGTCCGTCCTAGTCTAACATATGAAGCTACGACAGGCTTAGCAAGTTGATAGTGGACAATATATGGCTTGATTAAAAAACTGATCCAGACCACAGGTTGGAAACAGTGATAGAAGTAAATTAAATAAGATCTATCAAAAGGGACATCTGCAAATCACATGACTTGATGTATGAATATGTGAAAGTAGAAACATTAGCGTTTTCTAGCTGTCAGATATGTCCATTCATAAGAAAGCTGTGTTATAGCTTCAATTGACTGTATTTTAATACATTTTGGTTTGTTAAAGTAACTTAATTGAATTAATCAAAATAACTTTTAATATGATTAATATAAATATATTTAAATCAGACAAAATATAGAGAACAACTTGACAGTCAATAGCTTAGTATTCAACACTCTTTCTTAAGGTGGGAGTGTAGAAGACACAAGTAAAGGACAGTATTTTTGTAATTTTTTATAACAAAACAAATTGGTAAACAAAAAAAATACTACTCCAGTACAAACATAAAGTTTAATTTAACTTTAATTCACTTAGACAAAGTTGTGTGAAAATTTTACTATGGTAAAGGAAGACGAAAACAAAAAAGAATGTCTGACCCAACAATTAAAAACCATATTGGTGTTAGGCAATCTTTTAATGTCTCATTAAAATCTAACTTGGATCTTATCACCCAATAACTCATCCTTTAACCCCGTCATAGACTGACACAATGTCAGAATGAAGATGTGTATAGAAATATTATATCATGTTGTAATCTTAATATAATAAAAAGAGTGTCAGCATTCCTTATGGGAAATCAGGCTGGAGGGGGGAATAAATAGTAATGTTGGCGATCTAACGGGGCTGACTAATCACTATCGAGTCTAGGGGTCACTCTGCCTGTTTTTAGGGCTACATGGGCTAGGACGCTGAATCGTCATTACATGTATTGGGGGGCTACCATCGAGCAAAGGGTAGCGGGGTTCATAACCGTGTCTAGGATGACCTAGAGGTCAGTCAGGTCATTGCTTAAGAATTTCTTGCATACTTTGTTCTGTCACGAGCTTCTAAGTAAATCTATTAAGTTTTTTCATATCCTCAATTATTTCTTATCGACACCACGTTTTGTAATGTAAAACAGTAGTAGTACAATAAAAACCTTAAAAACCCAACCGGACGTCAGTTATGAACCCACACCATCAGAACCCAGTCACTTCCCCCATCCTCGGCTGCAACTCATCCTGAAAACTTAGGCCCACGTAAACAATGGGGAGACGGTTGACATTTGAAATATATAGTAACTGGAAAAGTTGAAACTTGACTTTGGGGAATCTGGAAAAGTCATGGAATTTAAACAAATGGCTTGGCTGGACACCCTGCTATTATTCATAAATATAGTCTTGTAAGAAATGTTCTGCTGATAGTGTCTCTATCTCGGTTGTGTGTCACTGATGAGTTCTGTTTCCTCCCCAGGACATGAAGTTTGGGGGGACCCCCCTGCACTGGTCATGTTCCAGAGAGGTGATAAACACCCTGGTGGACATGGGGTGCGACATTGACTCTCTCAACTTTGACAAGCGCACTGCGCTCCACGTCATGGTACTGCGACACAGACTGGACTGCGTAGTCGCACTGCTGAGTCGGGGGGCACGGGCTGACCTGGGGGACAAGGAGGGGAACACCCCGCTCCATCTAGCGGCCAGGGAGGGGAACACTGCTGTTGTGCAGGCCCTCATCGTGTTTGGGGCTGACCTTTCTTACAGGTGTGTACACCACGACTTTGATGGTGTCATCCTTTATAAACATGAACAACACATTACTTACAAATTTATTCTAGAGAAGCAACACATCACTTACAAACTTATTCTAGAGTGGCAACACATCACTTACAAACTTATTCTAGAGTGGCAACACATCACTTACAAACTTATTCTAGAGTAGCAATACATCACTTTACACCCATTCTCACCACCAGGAGTTTTGATAACTGTGCAGATCTACCAGGCAGGATATGAGTTGTTCACATCCCTTACAACAAGGAGGTTCAAGGTGGAAATGGCCCTATTTTCTCAGGTTTTGTATAAAATAATAATTTATGGTTGAGAGTCTGCAACCCGTAGGTCGGTTTGACAAGCTTCCCTACCCCTACTGTCCTTGTGTGACCCTTCATGTTCTTGCAGGAACAACACTGGAGCGATGCCTCGACACTGCGTGAACACTGGCAACGACAAGCTCTTGTACATACTCCACGCCGTGGGGGCCCCGCGTTGCCCCAAGGAAATGCAAGGCTGTAACCCTGGATGCTCGGGCATGGAGAGGGAGTTCAATGGCATCCCACCCGCCACGCCACCTTCAGCTTCGACTCGAGCCATCATAGATCAGGTGCCAGCTGTTGTGTTCGTGGGGAGATGCTATACAATGTTTACTCAACATATATTTAAATTTCACAGCGGATTTAACCCAACTCTTGGCTCAGGAACAAAAAACTTCTTCCTCACGGCAAACCTAAATCTATTAGAAAGATTTTTAAACTTTTCTCCGCATGTTTAAGGATCATTTTCACATTTTAAAAAGTAACTTTCGCACACCTATTTTAAACATGACCCCGAAGTTGGGCATGTTTATTATTGGTCATGACTGTAGCGATGCTGATGTTCCCAAGATGAATCTGTCCTGATGCTGACAATGTCAGGTCTGTAGCGATGCTAATGTTACCACATTGTGTTGGTCCTGATGCTGACAATGTCAGGTCTGTAGAGATGCTAATGTTACCACGATGTGTTGGTCCTGATGCTGACAATGTCAGGTCTGTAGCGATGCTAATGTTACCACGATGTGCTGG
>CABFOW010006555.1:0-15148 GCA_902141385.1 Timema californicum | reverse complement strand
GACAATGTTCAGGTCTGTAGCGATGCTAATGTTACCACGATGTGTTGGTCCTGATGCTGACAATGTCAGGTCTGTAGCGATGCTAATGTTCCCAAGATGAATCTGTCCTGATGCTGACAATGCCAGCTCTCTAGAGATGCTAATGTTACCACGATGTGTTTGCCCTGATGCTGACAATGTCAGGTCTGTATCGATGCTAATGTTACCACGATGTGCTGGAACAGATGCTGACGGTGTCTGGGATGGGAGTGGCCCAGAGCGCAAAGAAGAATACAGGTCGTATCAAGGGAGGTCGTCTGTTATGTCTGGACGGGGGAGGGATCAGGGGCATGATCCTGGCTGAGATTCTCCTGGAGCTGGAGAAGAAAGCAGGGAAGTCCCTGGTGCAGTGTTTTGACTGGATCGCAGGAACCAGTACAGGAGGGATACTTGCCTTGGGACTTGCCGCAGGTGAGCCGTCGTCCTGACAATGTTGGTTGGGGATGGTATGCTTTTAAGTAAAAATGGGGCAGTCTATTCCTCAAATACTATAGTGTTTTAGATATTGGCGATTGAAATAATTACCAAAAAAATATCATAAACAGTTGACCAAGAGATTAAAAATCTAGAATATTGTGTTTGTCGCAGTTTTATTGACTTGCTCCAGCAAATATTTTATATTTTTAAAGTAGTCATATAACTTGAATAATTTTCTGCTGTGTTTTTAAAACTCTACTCTACGAATGTTTCTTTTGTTGGCGCGACAAAGGCAAGACCCTGAAAGAGTGCCTGTACATCTATTTCCGAATGAAGGACCTGGCGTTTGTGGGTGCTCGGCCGTACAGCAGCGAACCTCTCGAGAACATGCTGAAGGAGTGTTTGGGCTCGGACAGCGTCATGGCGACTGTCACTCATCCCAAGTACGTGTTCACTGGATGTGTATAGGTTTACCCTATTATCTACCTAGGGTAGGTTGTGTTAGCCAATTTATGGTGGTAAGTAAGTTTAATGGTGTGTGTGAGGTTTTGAAATCTTTGACTTGGTATTGAAAAAAAACTAACTGATTTCACAGTTACTGTCTTTATCAATACAATATTTACAGCTAAAATACCCAGTATATATTCAATCATTACTGTTTAAAGTTGTTTAGTACATTAAGAAATAGCCCTGAAGTAATTTAATTGTATTATTATAACAGCTTATTATGAAATATTATAAACAATTGTGCAATAAAACATTTCATAAAAATTTACTGTATAATCTTAAATAAACACAATATAATATTTAATAACAAACAATATCTAAACTTTAATTTGGCTTCAAAAATATTTCATATTTTATTTAGGATCACTTCACATTGGAAAAGTGTAGTTTGCATATTCATAAAATTTAATAAAGATTTTGAATAAAGATAGAGACCACACAAATATCATTCTCACTAGAATTATGATCACTGGCGTGTTGGCCGACCAGAAGACTGTAGACCTGCACTTGTAAACATCACTGTCTGTCACCAGGGCTATGATCACTGGTGTGTTGGCTGACCGGAAGCCTGTAGACCTTCACTTGTAAACATCACTTTCTGTCACCAGGGCTATGATCACTGGTGTGTTGGCTGACCGGAAGCCTGTAGACCTTCACTTGTAAACATCACTCTCTGTCACCAGGGTTATGATCACTGGCGTGTTGGCTGACCGGAAGCCTGTAGATATCTACTTGTTAACATCACTGTCTGTCACCAGGGCTATGATCACTGGTGTGTTGGCTGACCGGAAGCCTGTAGACCTCCACTTGTAAACATCACTGTCTGTTACCAGGGTTATGATCACTGGCGTGTTGGCCGACCGGAAGCCTGTAGACCTTCACTTGTTTCGAAACTACCCCTCGCCCAGCACACTCCTTATCATAGAGCCCAATGGACTGTTCCGACCACCCCCACTACCTGAGGAGCAGCTCATGTGGCGAGCCGCCCGGGCAACGGGTGCTGCACCTTCTTACTTCAGGTAAGTCTATTTTGATAAACAGGTTGTATTTCTTTCTCCGCCTAACACCCCCCAACATAATTGCCGTAACACATTTTGGTTCTATATATTTTTGTTTTATTCTTACTATAATTACATATAAATTTAATAAGAAAATAATTCCCCTTTGGTGACCACATAGTCTAAGGCGTTAGTATTGCAATAGACTAGACTTCCAATGATTGGGAGATCGTAGTTCATCCCAGTTGGGGATACTAAGCGTGGTTTTTCTAAATGGTTTCCCACTCTCTCTCCACATAAATGTGGGTACACTTCCTCTGGATTCAATCTCTCTCATCCCTACTCCATTAGCGTGATTAATACCTAAGCATATAACCTGAATGGGAATTAAAATATGGTGCAAAAAACAAAAATCAGTGATGCATCAGGGATTGATATGATCAGACACTAATGATTGAAAAAGGAGCTGATCAACTCATTATTAATTTTTCAATTAATTTATTTGTAGTATTTGATGTTCATTTACTGAACTAACTGATATCAGCTCATGACTGTCAAACTAAGTACATTCTAGAAAATACACAACACCCGATCGTTTGTTCATCACCGTAAAAGAAGAGTAATCCACAATTTCACTAATGATAAATTTTTCAGCAATGCTGGTAATTGAACCTGGACCCAATAGACAGTCACACTTCCTACTGAGCTATGGTTTTGTACTTAGGTTTGACTCCACTATAGTGACAATATCCCAAGCACACCTGTCCTCAAATCTCAGGTCCTTTGGTCGGTTCCTGGACGGAGGTCTCATCGCCAATAACCCAACTCTAGACGCCATAACGGAGATCCACGAGTATAACCTTGCTATGGAGGCGACTGGGAAGGGCGCCCAAGCTTGTCCTTTGACCCTGGTGGTGTCCCTAGGAACCGGACTGGTGCCCATCACCCAGGTAACTCACATCTCTGCAGTGTGCAGAACTGAAAACACAATCATAAAGATCACGGCGCTGGTCTCCAAGACTGACCTTGGTACGATGGCTCAGTATCATCTCCGGGCAAATACTTATGTAGGTCATTAATGTCCGACCTCCTTAACACATATCTTTAACTTGTATTAACTATATCTAACTTGAAGGATGGGCCTCTTTCAATAAAAAGATGGTAACTAAATACTAGCAGATATAATTTTAAGTTTGTAAAGGTGACCTGGCGGTCTAGGGGTAAGGTGTCAGACTTCTGTGCTGGCGGCCGGGGTTCAATCCTCAGTCCCGGCAAAGATTTATCTGATTACCAAACCCTTCCTTCACCTCTGACAAGACATCTTGTGAATGTGAGGAATGCCAGGCCTCCACCGTGTTTCGGATTCCACGTTAAACTGTAGGTCCTCCATTTCATCTCACAATCACCCTACCATTACACATTAGCGTAAGTGCGTATAAACCGAGCGGGTAGTAAGACGCGGTGCTAATAATAATAATAATAAGTTTGTAAAATATAAATCATTAGTAGATATAATATGGAAAACCTATTTAAATTTTCGAGGTGTTTTCTGTTTTGTTTGGAAGGAGGATTAGAAAGAAATACCAGGGAACGAACCCAATATAACTTTTAATGATGTTTTAAATCACGTCTTATACCTGTTCAGGTTACACACATATGTACTGATTACGCTAATGAGCTATGCATCAGGAAGGTTGAATTTAGATTAAATGTACCTTCATTTGCATGAAGGGGTTATAGAAAACTATTTAGGAAAAAACCCTATCAATACACCCGACTGGGATTTAAATCTCTATCTCCTTGTCCTTATGGCTTTTACACTGCTTTCACTGGACAAAGAGGAACACAGGTCACACCACCTGTCCAGGCCATGTACATTAATTACACAAATAGGATACAACCTTATATAAAATTTCCCCACATTTGTGTAAAGGGGGAGTGAGAAAAAATTCCCAAAAAATATGCCTCAATCCGCACGGCCATGATTTGAACCCTGACATCTCTGATGGGAGTGAAACAGACTACCTGAAATTTAGTCTGTGTGTGTGCCATCAGCTGAAGGAGATTGATGTGTTTCGCCCAGAGAGCCTGTGGGACACTGCCCGGCTAGCGATGGGCATGTCCTCCCTGGGGCAGCTCCTCGTTGACCAAGCGACTGCAAGCGACGGTCGCGTGGTTGACCGGGCGCGGGCGTGGTGCTCCATGATCGGCGTGCCTTACTACCGCTTCACTCCACAGATGTCAGAGGACATAGCCATGGACGAGCGCAGCGACGAGAAGTTGGTCAACATGCTATGGGAGACTCGCGCCTACACGCACGCCAACCGTCACGTCCTGAATGAGTTGGTAGCGCTGTTGAACAAGGACTGAGGTGTATTGGCATCCATGGGTCGGTAGTCACTTCATGCCTCAGTCATTGTTTATGGGTTTCAAACATGGACGTCTATGAAGATATGGATCAGTTCGTCAATCTTCTTTACGAGATGTTTCCATCTTTTGTTTAAACCTCTAGCAACATTATCCAGTAATATGCGCAATTTAATTAATTAATTCTATGGTATTAATTTAAAAACAGGACATAATTTGCACCCAAAACTAATGACAAAATAAATTATCAGAAATGGATCGAATCTACATTTTTATTTTTCAAATCTTAATTTTCTTTTTGACTGCAAATCTAAACCATTGTAAAGGTATGAGGCTATTATGCTTTTTTTTACCCTTTAACTATAATTTTGTTAACATTAATTAATCCAAAATAGAAATAGTAAACTAAATTTAAACAATTTTTGTTATAATGCAATCATACATTCAGTTAAGTGGTAAATTAATAACATGGGGTCTAGCTGTCAAGTTTTTCATATAATTATATTTATAGTTCTAAAACAAATTTCATTACCTGCTTCGGCAGCTACTGGTTTTAAAGCTTCACTCTCACAGTAGACTCGTCTGCAGATGATGAGATCGGGGTTCGAATATGTCGGGTGTATCGAGAGTTGTATTTCCTAAATGGTTTTCCACTTTCCAGGTAAATATTGGTACAGTTCCTTTAAATTCAACCTTACTCATCCCAACTCATTAGCGTAGTTTGTACTTATGCTTATAACCTGAACGTAAAACACAATGCTTTGAAATGGACAGCTCAGTATCTAGTGAATCATTTTATCACTATGGTTACCTTAGCTAAACTAGAACAATACTTTTAAATTCCTTCATTTCAATTTAGTCTTGGAACTAAATAAATATTCCACCAACTATTATCATCATTATTATTATAAACCACCTTCTCAGGTTATATGCACATGATATGATAACTACCCTAAAATTGTAGGGATGAAGAAGACATTTTAGAGGTAAGCCCCCGCATTCGCACGGAAGTAGAGACCATTTAGGAAAAAACCCCTTCACTAGACCCGTTTGAGGTTCGAACCTTAATCTCCCTATCATCGGTAGGGATGTCTAACATGAAAGTGATGACTTAGACCATTCAGCCACTGAAGCATGTTTCAACAAAATAAATAAAACACTAATTCACAAGTCCAAAATGTTTATTTTTTTACAAATTGTTTTTGCTCAATGCACTTTATTTCATACATATTATTTTCTTTTCAGTATCCTTATCATCATTGAGCTGAGATCTTTCCTTGTAGACGTCTACAAATGTCTGCAGCAAAAGTTGCCCACTTTGTTTTCTCAGGAATAACATGGTTTTATTGTAGTGTTAGTTTGTTCCTGTTATTTTATGTTTCCATGGTTATTTTGTTATTTTAAGTGTGTGTTTATGGGTAAGGCAAGATCTGCTAAAATATCTAGTGGCTGTGTCTTCAAAACCAGGCTGTGTTGAAACTATGCATGCCAATCTTTACTACCCTGTTACCAGCCATCTGGAAATATAACATTTCTTTTTCACACTAAATTGTAACTCTCATCTAGATTTTTCATAGTGGTTAAAATATGTTATTTTGTTGAATGAAATTTAAATTATACAATATATCAATAATATATTTACCAACCTATTTATTTGTGAAACATTCCAACATAAGTTTTATTTTTTTTGTTGGAGTTTGCACTTTGCTTGCACTTAAACATCTTTGTGTAAATGTGAACGATTATTATTAATTAAATAAAAAAAAAGACTTCCCTGTCAAAACAGTTGGATAAAACATAGAGCTACGTTAAAAACTATGTTCTCTTTTCAGTACTAAGATTGGTAATACTGTACAAGACTAGTAGTACAGTACTAAGACTGCTTTGTGATATGTTAAATAGATTTAAAAATACATAGCCTTATTCTTCCATTTTACTTTCTACCACTCTTTTAAATTATATCACTGTCTTAATTATTGTTAGTTGACTTTATCAGGCAACTCTACCACAATAGACTGTACTGCTGATGATTGAGTGCTCAGGGTTCGATCCCAGTTGGGTGTACTGAAGTTTTTTCTAAATTGTTTTCCAAACTCCCTCAACACAAATGCGGGTATACTTCCTCCAAATTCAACCTTCCTCATTCCTAACATAACATCATAATTATTACATAATCTTATAACATGAACTCGTAGTAAAACAGTGACAAAAACATACACACACACAATATATTTTTTGAGACAAACAGTAATTTTTTACCAATTACTGATATTGCCAAAATTTACATGAAATTATTAGTATCTGTAATTAATGTTGATTTAATTTCATTGTGTACATGAAAAACAAAGTGCAACATTAATTTGACTAGCTAATTATGACATTAGCTAAAGAGACTGCCTTGTGATAAATTAAAAAAAAACTTGGATATTGTTCAAGTTGTAATTTAATATAAAAATTTGGAAATCGCGTTTATTTTTTGCTTGAAATTGTAACAAATCAACTGATATATATATGTGGAAGGGTACCTTTGAATAGAGAATTCACGTTTTAAATTTACATTTGAATTTGTTTTAACTATCTCTATAGTGTTTATTCTAAAAATATTGCTTTTAAATCATAATTAGTTTGAACAAATTATCACGGTAGAAGAAAATACATTTCCTGAACCGAAGGCATTTTTTGTGGATATTTTAATGTGAAGAAGAAAGTTGTTGTAGTGAATTTCTAACTAGTCTGGAAATCTCTGGAAAAACTAAGACAAATAATGACATCTTTTACCAAGAGATAATAAAAATTGAAATTGTTAATCTGTATTTAAATTATTATTATTATTAGCACCGCGTCTTACTACCCGTTCGGGTTATACGCACTTACGCTAATGTGTAATGGTAGGGTGATTGTGAGATGAAATGAAGGACCTACAGTTTAACGTGGAATCCGAACCACGGCGGAGTCCTGGCATTCCCCACATTCACAAGTTGTGTATTTAAATTAAAAAATTGAAACCATTTGCATTTAAAAGGTCAGCTATTCAATTTCTTGAAATATATATATTTTATATTCCAACTATGTATAATAAATTAAAACTCCTACACTGAATTCTAATTATATTTTAATAGTTATTTTTATGGCTTAAGTGAGATTTATAAAAACACATCTCATGTAATGCTGGTGTGTCTTACAAGAATAAGTCACTAAACACTGGCCAAGGATTATATTTACAAATATTCAAATTTAGAAAAACCAGCCACAGTCCATTTACCATTAAGGAAAATTTAATTTGGGTGGAGGGAAGACGGTGTTCAAAATCATAAGGTAGTAGTGGGGGAACTTTATTTGTGTATGAGGGGAGGAGAGGGCAAATAAAGTTTTTCGGGAATTTCTTCACTCCTCTTCCCCAGTTAATGTTAAAAAAATTGGATGCTCCTAGAAGCTATTTTGTAGAGCTCCTCTTTTTGAAGAGTTTTTGAAAACTATATTGTTTTAACAGCTATTTAGAATAATGCTCGAAATATTTTGAAATTTGGATACTTCTGTAGGCATTTGACAACTTATCTCAGATGGTAGCGTGTGTGTCTACTGAACTAAGGTCCCGGGTTCGATTCCCGGCATGGCTGAAATATGTATCATTGGTGAAATGTGAGTTTATCCCTTCACTGTGATAAATTAATATCTGGGGACTGGATGTTTTGCATGTCCTAGTCTTAAGTTAGATTATAAGGCATATGAAGCTACGACAGGACTAGAAAGCCGGTAGTGGGAAATATACGGCTTGAATACAAATGGACCACAAACTGGAAACAGTAATGGATGCAAGTAAGGACACTATAGGCTATTTGGATTAATAGTCCTTCGGAAAATTTGTGAAAATCGGATGCCTCTCTAAGTTATTTGAAGTTGGATACAAGGTAATCTTTAAACTTCATATTAAAAACCTCGTAAAATTATTATGGGGTTTGAAGCCCTCCTCCCTACACCCATGGAAGAAAAGCTGTCTAAAATAGTTACTAAATCTACTTTCACATATTCATACGCCAAGTTATGTGATCTGAAGCTGTCACTTTTGAGAGATATTATAGATACATATAAAATAGTAAAATGTTATCATTGTTGATCACAAAAAAAAAAATTGTGAAATATTCTAAGAATCCCTTTCTATGCAAATTGGGACTACCTTCAGATCTAAGCCTGGGCTAATATACTTGTAATATGTATCTTGGAAGGGGTTGTGTTTTTTATCCGAGTAAGTTGCTTGAATAAAATATATTTAGGGAAAATTATATTAATTTTCCAAGTTGTTTGTTATCAAAAAATGTGAAATGGTTTAGTCACAACATTTTTGTATAAAATTCATTTAAGATATTATTTACTGCATTTATGTGCATTCTGTTGGAATGACGAACAAAATTAATCAAAGCCAATAAATCATGTATTATTTGCACTAATGCTAGAAAAATACAGTAATTAACTATTATGTTGAAAAGCCTCTTGTGTAACTATTTGGGGCAATCAACTGTTAGCTGTCTCTCAAAATATATTAATAGATGATTTGTAACGAAATAAAATATATTTTTAGCCCTTGGATTGAGCAGCGATTGAAGCCGTTTGTATGCACTCTATATCAGGGCTTCTTAAACTGTGGGCTGTAACCCCATATTGGGTCACGTGGCTAAATGTGGGGGGCCGTGAACAATTTGGCAACAGTTAAAGTTTTCGGATCACGCAATCACAAAAAAATTAATTCAAAAGCAAACGCATAATGAATCCGAGGTTTTTCTGGCAGTGTTCGCCCATGTTGTATGTATCGCGTGACTTCACTACAACCTTGGTTCTGAACACACAACAAATTGCAACACATTCATGTTACTTATTTAGCACCGCGTCTTACTACCCATTTAGGTTATACGCTAACATATTCATATTAAAAGATTATTATTATTATTATTAGCACCGCGTTTTACTACCCGTTCGGGTTATACACACTCACGCTAATGTGTAATGGTAGGATGATTGTGAGATGAAATGGAGGACCTACAGTTTAACGTGGAATCCGAACCACGGTGGAGGCCTGGCATTCCCCACATTCACAAGATGTCTTGTCAGAGGTGAAGGAAGGGTTTGGTAATCAGATAAATCTTTGCCGGGACCGAGGATTGAACCCCGGCCGCCAGCATAGAAGTCCGACACCTTACCCCTAGACCGCCAGGTCACCTTTTGTTAAAAGAAAAAATCAAAAGTTTTACCAAAAAATGTTAACTTGGAAGAATAGGGTGTCAAATGGGTCTTTAGATATGTTTACAACTACTTATGATTTTATAATTGAAAATTACCTTTCCAAAGATTTAATTGTAAGATTTATAATTGGTCATTTGAAATGGCTGGAGACACAGTTTCAGGAATACTTCCCTTCAACTTTTATCTGAACAAAGTTGGGTTCATAAAACATACTCTATTAAAAAAAAACGTCTGTAACATCATTAAAATTCAAGAATTGGCTGCGTTATCAAGCAACACAGTCTCAAGACTTGATTACTAAAAAATGGCTAAATGAATTTTGCCTTGGTATTCGGAAGGAATTTCCAACAATTTCTGAAATGGCCCTAAACATACTTCCGCCATTTTGTATTACATATTTATGTGAAGCTACATTCTCAACATTGACATTTATAAAACCAAAATATTGATCAACTTGACAAACAATTAAGATGCTCTATGTCATGCAATATCAGATATTCAGCCAAGATTTAACTCTTCATGTAAAAATTAACTAGCACATCCATCTCATTAGTATGCAACTTTGCTTTTGTCTTGAATAAATGGTAAAATAATATGTATACCAAAGAATTGTTTAAAAAATTTATTCTTTTTATGGTTTATGTCAGGAGTCGTTTGCTCTAAGCAACGACACCACAGGCTACACTGAGAGCATTAGTTCACGAGTCTTGGCTCATCTGTGTCATCATCTGCGCCATCATCTGCGCAAGCGCATACCCACATTCATGAACGGTACGAACGCGTACACAACCTCCTACATCCCCGGTGTTCTTGTCTCGCTGGATGCTCATTACCTCGAAGACCATCATGTAGTGTCGTGTGCTATTTCCATTTATATTGTCTTGTTTAGTAAAGTGTTACTTTGTTCATTCGAACATTCACGTCTACAATCTACTTCATAACATTTCTAACAGGTTATTATCAGTAAATGTTTGATTCATATACCTATATAACCGGCATCGCGTAACAAATTCTTGGGCAAAAAGGGGTCGCTTGTGGAAAAGGTTTAAGAAGCCCTGCTCTATATCAGTTGCATGTGATACCTCTGTGCTTTCTCCTGTCAGGTTATGCAATTTGTTTCTTTCTTAAACTCATTTTTGCGTCCACAAGATGGATAATACATTTTCTCACATTACTTTATTTTTATAAATATATACTCGGACCGAACCGATAGGACACTGTACAACATTTAGATCAGCCAGGTACACTAACCATGCACCAGTATTGATTTAATTTCCTTGGCATCTTACGACCCGCTTAGATTGTGCTTAGTTCAATTAACGACGTTGCCTCCTTAATGAATGCAAAGTTGCAGGCTGCATCTTAACCTGATGCACCTAAGCAGTCAAAGCACTACCACACTTAGATGTTAGTGTACGAAATAGACAGGGAGGGAAGAAAATGATTAGTCCGCCTTGCGAGGCCTCTTGTCAAAGTGCTATTAACACTTCCCCTCTTCCACTGACGAGTATGCACACTCACTCTACTCGTTGCATCTGATCATCTTTTACTTGCATTTCAAAATTCCTTTTTTTGTTTGTTTCCCATTCTAGATATAAAAGTTTTTTCCACAGTCTTAATTTAATCCACATCCTGGTAGGAAGATTCCTATTGACCATTTACATCAATAAACCAATATACCCAAGCTATAGATTATTTAATCCAAAAAAATTTACTTAAAAAAACCACTTAAAAATCCCAAAAATAATTGTACGGCAATGGTAGGACTATTTTTAGAATTATTTACGAATATATAGTTTTTGTTTAAATGTTATATATTTAGAGGTGTCTGAATAAAACGTAAATATATTAACCTGGAAAATCCTATTTTTACGTGCTGGTAATCAACATCCTTAACCTGAATTCTTCCTTCATTTCCACTTAATATTCTTAAGTGTACCCAAAGTTGTGTGAATATGGGGGGGGGAGTGTATCCATTTATAAGAAACCCCCCTCAGTAGATTCCATCATCATCCAAACCACCTGGACAGACCCGACATCCTGTCCGCGTGCCCACATATATGTGTTACGTCAGTATTTAAGTCCCCCTCTGGCGAGCAAATAGTGTACCCCGGAGGAGTTTATTTGCAAGGTTGCGCGGGGAATGCAGTTGAGTCCTTGATATCGATAGGCCATGCAGAAAATTGAATTTTTATCAACGCTTTGGATCGTCCGCTGTGACTCGCCGTTAAAAAGTTCGACAAAATGGCGTTAGGGAGTGTTTTGTAAGTTGCTAAGGAGAGATAGCTCATAACTACCGGAGCTGTATCAGGGGGGTGCGTTTGTTTCATCATCTGGGGGAGAAAATATGCAGAGGCACGGACTTCTCCTCCCTTCCTCCCTGCTTTCGTTTGATTTTTAGTGCACTTTATTAAAGATAACAAAGTTGGTAAAGATGGGAAGGACCTGCTTCAGTTTTGTTGGCGGCCATTTGTAAGCGGGTGACGTGACTCCCCCGTGTCTTTCCTCGACCAAGGTTTTTTTTCTAAAATAGTTTTTGTAGCTAGAATAAATCCTGGATTTAATCAAAGAGAAACCCACTTTGGTGGTCGCGTGGTCTAAGGTCATGGACAGATTTATGGCGAGAAATTTTAGGGGTGGCAGATTTTACATAATGAAAAATATGTATATATATAATATATATATATGTTTTTTTCTGCCAAGTAAAATACTTTTATGGCTTCTGTGTGTGTGTGTGAGATTTTTGAGATGTGCCGTTTTATTTCTGCATTGAAGTTAGTGCCGAAGTTGACATAATTAGATGGTGGAAGTAGTAGAAGTGATGACTGAGCCATACTTTCTCCTGCTACCCGCCTTCTACCCTCCCCACTGCCTCAGGGCCAGTAGTAACTACTAATTAGTTACTAGCAACACGGTGGCGGGGCAGAACAATACGGGCAGTAGTGTAGGAGGCAGGTCCCGGCACAGATGTATCTGATTACCAAACCCTTCCTTCACCTCTGACAAAACATCTTGTGAATGTGGGGAATGCCAGGCCTCCACCGTGGTCCGGATTCCACGTTAAACTGTACGTCCTCCATTTCATCTCACAATCACCCTACCATTACACATTAGCGTAAGTGCGTATAACCCGAACAGGTAGTAAGACGCGGTGCTAATAATAATATTAATAGTAGTGTAGGAGACAGGAGTGTGAACTACAACGTGGATAAAGCCACTTATTCACTAGCACTTAGACTCAATGACGTCACTGTTGTGCTATAAGTGTGCCTGTGCATACACCGAGGATACACTAGTCGAAGTGTTATTGCTCATCTTCTTAACAAACACTAGATTTAAGAAGAAACTTAAGTCCTCTTGAGTTGTGCCAGTTTATACGAAAATATGAACTACAGGTGATCTAACCAAATGTTGACATTGCCCTCCGAACGTTCACATGTGCTCTAGCTTTTAATTGAACAGCGGAACGTACCGTACCTTCCCCTGGCCGAGAAGAGTAAGAAATTAACTGCCTACAAACATGGCAGAGGATAGCCCTAATTCACTGGCAACAGTCTCAATTGAAGGTCACTTTTTGGAGAAAATGGATTTGTCTGGCATCTTCGACCAGTTCGCTCAGCAGAAATCATGGCTAAAGATATTATGTACTATGTACTATGTACTATGTACTATGTTCTTATTGTGCACATGATAATAGGGCCCCTACACGATCAGTCAGACTGTCTAATAAAGTAATAACTAATAGTGACAGTCTGACTGATCATGTAGGGGCAATACTGATTGACTAATGGACAGACTAAGGAAATACTGACGTGATCCGAATATTCTGATCACGCCGGTATCAGTCGATCAGTCTTGCAAGTGGTAGGAGAGACTGACAGTAGTACTGACCGTGTGCTTGCGCTCGTCAGTATTTCCTTCAATCTCGGTAGCAGACAGACTACCCACGCCTTTTTATTATCACCCATATTGTTGCACGGTGCCGAGACTGATACAAATACTGATACGAGGACTGACCGCGTACTGATGCATACTGTCAGTCAATCTTAGGACTGACAATCTTACTGATTGTGTAGGGGCCTTTATAATATTGTATTTGAAGTAACATGTTCTACAGTCTACTAATGTAAACTTTATATTGTTATTATTATTATTAGCTCCGCGTCTTACTACCCGTTCGGGGTATACGCACTTATGCTAATGTGTAATGGTAGGGTGATTGTGAGATGAAATGGAGGACCTACAGTTTAACGTGGAATCCGAACCACGGTGGGAGGCCTGGCATTCCTCACACATTCACAAGATGTCTTGTCAGAGGTGAAGGAAGGGTTTGGTAATCAGATAAATCTGTG
The DNA here is from genome assembly GCA_902141385.1 of Timema californicum. NCBI lineage: Eukaryota > Metazoa > Arthropoda > Insecta > Phasmatodea > Timematidae > Timema > Timema californicum. Next base: position 1,233 of record CABFOW010006555.1, on the reverse strand, counting down.
CCGGGACCGAGGATTGAGCCCCGGCCGCCAGCATAGAAGTCTGACACCTTACCCCTGGACCGCCAGATCACCTTTATATTGTTAAATTTGTGGTGTGTTAGTGTAAAGGTATTTACTATTTCAATTTTTAAGTATTTGCTTAGATTCTTACTATATTTAAAACCTCCCTATGATAAATAATCTAATAACGTAATCACTTTTTTCTGTTACTCCACAGATAACACTTATGTATATGGCATATGTGTTTCGGTACATGACGGTTGGTAGAGGGGTGACGGGTATTTAGAAGGGGGTAAATTAAGATCGAAAAGGTGGGCGGCAAATTATCTGGTGCCTTTGGGCGGCAGAGTTGTACATCAACCCCCCTGTCTAAGGTGCCACGCTCTCATAATAGACTTGACTTCTGATGATGGGGAGATCGGGGTTTGAATCCCGGTCAGATGAATCAAGTGTTTTTTCTTAAATGATAAGTCACTCCAACTCCACGCAAATGTGTCTACACTTAATGTAATTCAACCTTCCTCATCCCCAACTCATTAGTGTAATTAGTACATATTCGTAAAACCCGGACGGGTAGTAAGAGGCGGTGATGTTGGCAAAACTTGTTATTTGGCAGGAGCTGACCTGGGGGGCAGAGTTCAATTCCAACCGACTATTATATTAGGAGCAATACTTTAGTGTATGTCTGTGTACTTTGTATTACTACCCGTCTGGACTGCTCTGGATATCTTTACTAATGTGTCAGAGATGAGGAAGGTAGAATTTAGAGTATTGTACCCACATTTTCTTGGAGGAAGAGCGGTAAAACAATTTATGAAAAAGTACCCTCATTACATCTGAATGGTATTCGAACCCAGACCTCGTGTCATGAGTAAACCAGTCTACTTCGAGCGTGACCAAGGGCAATAATTCATTGTTTTTAAAAACATCTTTCGTGCATAAATTCTGATACATTTCCTTAAGATAATCACCCTTCTCACCTTGCGCACTTGGGTTGGCTAATTTAAGTAATTGATGAAGTCATTGAGGACTTTTAAGTTTAAAATTATTACTTTGAGCTGGCGTAAATTTTAAAACTGTGAAGTTTTTTTTTACAAACCATTTAGAAAACCATAAATATTTACTGTTTAACAAAACTAAGCTCATCGTTTTGTTACACCCTCTCTACGACTCAATATTACCCCAACCATTAAAAGGTAATAAAGGGAGAGGATATAAACTAACATACAAAAA
>CABFOW010006554.1:19892-31075 GCA_902141385.1 Timema californicum | reverse complement strand
GGTCAAAATAAAAATTATACACTGTTTAGATATCTCCACTACCTGGTATATGAAACTAAACGATTAGAATTAGTTCATGTGACTTTTCCCACACGTGGACATTCTTATCTTGAGTGTGATAAGGATATGGGTCTTCTCAACATGAAATCAAGAGCAGAGCTTCCTTCAGACTGGGTCAACGTAATCGCAGAAGCTCGTTCTAAACCTGAACCATTTATAGTTAAAGAAGTTGACCAAAGCATTATAAGGGATTGGAGTAACTTTCTGGAGCCACTGCACAGAAAGAAGTGTTTAGTCCTTTCTCGTCCGGTGTGGGAGTTAAAAGTAGAACAAAATCATCCAAGACTTATAATCTATAGAGATTCCTACAATGGAGCATGGATATCATCAGTGGTAACTCTTCCAAATAGGCAGAGAAAGGAAAATGGTCAATCTCAATCAGCAGGAGAATTCTTGCACCCTCATCGCGCAAATGAATGTAAGTTAATGTATATTTCAAATATTTATAAAACTATCTAATAGTGCTTCCATATTCCTAATGTTTATTAAAATTCATAGATATATCTTTTTTTTTAGGATTACTGCCAGTATCACGAGATAAGTACAATGATTTGCAACAATTGAAGATTTATTGCATGGAAGATGCATATAAATATTTCAGTGACATTCCAATAGAAATAGTTAAATGCCATTATTCTAAGAATATAATTATCTGGACCCTAGTATCCTAACTAAATAAAAATGTGCTTAAGTTTATCTCTCTTTGTCACATGATTTAACTTTAATTTGATAAAGTTTTGTTATAAGTGACTAAAAGTAAAAGTTTTATTTTTACATAGATTATGGTAAAATCACATGTTTCCTCAAAATTTATTTCAAATGAATTCTTGTGTACTGTTACATTTGAATGGATTAATGCGGTATTAATTGAAATAGTGGAATTATTCAATTTATTAAAGGTTTAAATTGTGACTGAATGTATTTCTCCATTGAGAGTAACATACATTTTTTGTTTAATTTTTACTTTGTTTATGGTAAATATTTTGTTTGTACAGTTTTAATTTCATAGTATTTCTTTTATAATGTTTATTTTGTATTGAAATAAATATGTATTTAAAAAAATTGGACTTACCTCTGAATATCACATTTAGTTCATGCTTGTATTGTGACTTACCTCTTTTTTTCTATGTAAGTTTGTACGTTTGAAGAAAAAAACCTTTTTTTCCTCCAAATTACTGAAGCAAAATAAATAGAAACTATCAAGACATTATAATAAATAATGTGTTCATTTATGATATATATTTGAAAGAAATCTGAAAGACGGTTGTAACATGCTCAACGTTTTGAAGTTAAGAATTACTCTCCTGAAAAATATTGTAGTGTTGACTTACCTCCCTTTTCCCCTGTGGTCTTCATATTATTTTGCGCATAATCAAAGAGTGCATCTTTTACTTTTACTCATCACTTTTTAATTAAAAAGAAAAATGTGCATTGCATTATGCTAGAAAAAAAGTGATTTTTTAAAAATAAAAATGTGTGTTTACTTTTGGCACCCAGCGGTTCTGGCGCCCAGTTTTCCGGATCCTTCCCAATTAACAGGAGAGTCTGTGGGGTTTTCTCACGAAAAAATTGTGAAATATCAGGCCATAATAATGTCTTGAATTGAGGTTTTGGCAAACTTATTTTCAAGTTATTTATTAATTATGTGTTTTTCAAATTACAAGTGTTATTTGTTTCGACATTTACCATAATTACGTGTAGGAAAGCTTACTCGTTTCTGGTAGCCAAAACTACAGACTTTATTGAGCGATTACTTTCTACTTCTACTAGTAGTAGCCTAAGTTGTTGTAGCCCTTACAACTAGTAGCTAGTGATAGTGAAAACAGTACAGCTAGCTTACTTTATTAACTCAGGTTTATATACAATCTACTACAGACGGTATCTCCTATGAATGTTTGAAGAGTTACCAAGTTGGAAACTTTCGAAGGGTAGGGATCGACAGTTGGGAAATTTAAAATTTTACTCTACAATTCTGTGGTAAAGAGCTTTCATAATCGAAAGTAATGTGGTACAGAGTAATTCTAGAATTTCCTAACTCAAGATCACTCTCTACGAAATTCCCAATTTTCATTGTTTTTACTTCCCCCTTCCCCTTTTCCAGTGGGACACCTTTGTAGACATACAAGAAGAGACTAAAAACCACTACACTCATCTTCTTAATTTAAAAAAACTATCAGAAAACATGTATCAAATGAAGAAAAAATATTTGTTACATATTTCTTAAATAAAATGTAAGTATTCGATAAGAGTTACATTGGTTGGATTTTGAAGAGTGGAAACAATTCTGAAAGAAAATATAGGTATTAGTATTAGATAATAATTATATTGTTTGGATTTTGGCTTTGTTTGGCCCAAAGTTTTTATTTTTTATTATTATTTAGCATCACTTCCGACTACCAGTTCGGGTTATACGTTTGTGTGCTAATTACGCTAATGGGCTAGGAATTGGGAAGGTTGAATATAGAGGAAGTGAATCCGCATTTACGTGAAAGAAGAGTGAAAAACCATTTAGTGAAAAACCACCCCAGTTCACCCGAGCGAGATTCGAAACTTTATCTCCCCGTCCTTGGCCGTTTAGTTAAACTATAAAACTAGCGCACTAGCTAACTACACCACCAAGACGGGTTTGGCTCAATGTTAAATCATCTGAGAAGTTCAGGGTTTCGTTAATTTTATAAGATAAAGTGGATTTTAGGTAAATAAGATTTAACTAAAATGTACATTATAAAATATTAATCAAATGATAAGGTTGTTTGGTATATAACTTGACTTTAAATATTGTCCTCGGCTTAACCTTGTGGGAAATGTAAATAACTGATTCAATTAGATAATGTATTGAAGTTTTAATAAATAACGAAAACCAACTTTACGGTAAGTTTGCGGCGTTATAAAGTTTATCTTCAAAAGGATTTAAAAGTTATCGATAATTGACTGGTTGTGTAAGGTTTCAAAGTTCTCTAAATTTAAATAAAAAAATATCGAATCAATAATGCTTGTATTGACAAAAATGTGGAAACAATATTTTCAACCATTTTTAGAACGATGTTAAATAAAGCCTGTTTTGGCTTAATAATAAGTCATTAAAAGGTACGCCAAAAGATACAAAAACTTTTTTTGACTTGGCGGGGTTGAGATTAAATAAATCAGTTGAGGTTTCGTATTGCTCCAGCGGTGCAACTTTATTTGTTAATAGTTAAATAATTAATTTATTTAAATAATAATTTTTTTGAATAAAACTGATCTATGTCAGAATCCATTATTTGATACCTAGAGGGCGTTACGTTAAATAAGTGTATGTTTTAACACATTCCTGATTATATTTAAACTAATTTTTGGTAGATGCATAATCTTTATTTAAAGACATTTTATTAAATAAACGTTAGATATCCTCCATAACAATATAAGACTAAGCTTTATTTGTATTTAACAATATAGAAAACTTTCTTAAAGTTTCTAATTCATATAAAATAAGATAAGACTTTAAAATAAATTTATAAATTATTTGATAATTAAAAATATGGGAACACATATTATTTCAAATTTGTCAATCCACACAATATTGTCCAATAAATTACACATTTACCTTCAAATATTATCTGATATTTTATTTATACATGTTTGAATAATACTGTACTACTGCCTGCCATTGAAGGTAGGCCCTTTTCCAGTTCCAGAATATACATAGTACCTTGTTGGCTCAAACATTCTCCCCGACATCTAATTTACCTAACTTTTTTCATCTTCTCTTACTACTGTATAAATTGATGGTTTGCTTAACTCATTCACATTCTTCCTCTGTTTTTTTTTTGCTTCCTTCTCTTTTGGCTTACATTTTTCCTCTTTTAATTTTTACCTCATATCTTCGTCAATATTTGTTATTTCTCTTTCTCTCATTTACTTTCCTTGTTAACTTTCTACCTCATTTCTCATTTGATCAATGCATTTTATTTATTTTCATTATTTATCTTCTGTTTGTTTGAATTATGTATTTTTTATTGTTTATTAATACTCTAAATACCGGTAATCCATTGGGCTTTTTGCAAGTATATTCGTGTACAACTCTTTTAAAAATAAATGGTATTGTCAATATAAAATATTATTAAATCAAAAGTAGTGCTGTTTTGAAGACAAACAAACACACACACATATATATATATACACCTTCAAACCGGGAATAAATTATTCTTGACTAGGATCATCAGAGATCCATCACACAAATTTTCACATTTTCCGTTTTGGTTGTTAAATGCTTTAAGGCATCATTTCGCAACATACCAGACTGGTGATGACAAAGAGAGAGGTTCAAATCGTGGGTTGGCTGTATTGAGGGTAGCTTTTCCTAAATGGTTTACCACTCTCCTTCTATAAACATATGGGTACAATTCAAAATTTAACCTTAATCATTCCAAACACATTAACGAGTTATTACGTATGTGTTAGCTCAAACTGAATGCAGGGCACGATGCAGGGGAAAAAAATTAAAGCTTTTATATTAAAGATGTGAAAAAAAAATTATATCAAAAATATTTATTGTGGAAGGCACAATTTCAAAATATACAATTTATTTCCATAGAAATGTATCCAGATGGATTAATTAACCGAGCTATTATTTTTGTGCATTACGATTATAGCCGCATCTAAATATTATATTCTGTAAATTGATAAATGACACTTTGATTCTATTCCCGTGTCCAGATATCATTTTTCAATTTACAGAATAAGATATTTATCTGGTTTTACCAAATCAATTTCAATTAATTTAAAAAATATAATCTATTACTTTGAATATTATAATTTTGAAATTTAGAAATGTTCAATATCTAAACCGTAAAATAAACATAATTGAAACTAGTCGCTGAATGTACGAGGACATCATTTCAATGATCCAATAGATTATTAATTTATTTTCAAATAATATCTGATATTTTATTTATACATGTTTGAATAATACAGTACTACTGTCTGCCATTGACGGTAGGCCCTTTCCCAGTTCCAGAATATACATAGTCACTTGTTGGCTCGAACATTCTTTCCGACATCAAGACAGGGCTCCCGAAATTGTTAAAGTCTTTAAAAAAATGGCCTTTAGATGAGGATTTGTACAAAAATCTCAAAATATCTGAACCTATGCTGAGATTTAACATAAACCGTGTGACTTGAACAGTGGTGGCTCGTGTATAGGCACTACGGAACTTTATCACCCCCTATTTCCACTTGATAATATCGATAACATTTAATATAATGAGTAATTTTTTCTTTAATTCTTTATTTATCTTTGAAGTATAATATATATTCTTTAAGCTTAATATCATTACTTCAGTAGCTATACCCCAGTTTATGAAAAAGATACAGAAATCTTCGTATGGAACTGTGCGCTTCACTGTGCCACCGACGTGGTGTTTTACTGTTGTGCGCATGAGCACATAGGAGTGGGGTGGGGAAGAAGGTGGGACTGCCAGGTAGATAGTGCACTGTTGCTCTCGCAGTGCCGGCTCTGGCGTGATGGTGGAAGGAAGTTTTTTTTACTCAGCGTGTGTTGCGCTTAAACACCGTGTACCATATTCTTGAATATGATTAAGTGTAGAATTTGATTATTCTGCTTCCAGTTATTCTATTTGATTCTTTTTTTTTCGGTTCTTTTATTTAACGAAAAGACTAAATGTGCTTGCAGTACTTTCAATGGGGAAAAATCTCCTCAATTGTCATCCAGAGATAAAAGATAAAATTATTGAACTTTTTACGCAAATTAAAACAAGAAGAATGGATTTCATTTTTATATGAATAAATCAAGTATGAACTGTAACAATTTAAGTTCAAGTAAGTAAAAAAGGTTTGGTTTGTTGGTTAAGATTTAATTAAGTTCCTGAATAGATTTTCTTTTTATTCATTTTTTTTTTACTTTTACACAATTTTAAAACAAAGGCTAAACATTTTCTGGAGCAGCACCCCCACTAATTTTAGCTGCGAGCCGCCACTGGACTTGAACAAAAAAAATATTTGACTAACCTATTACGTATTTTTTTTAAATGGATGACACTTATTATAGCACAATGGCACACACCTCAGAACGCAGAAAGAATTGTGTTATAGATAGTGTGTCCAACATCAGAGTCACTAACGTATTAAACGAAGAAATGTGTATGAAGTAAGTTTTTCAGATAAAGTGCACGCGTATTGGTGTAGTTGTTATTATTATTATTATTATTATTATTATTATTAGCACCGCGTCTTACTACCCGTTCGGGTTATACGCACTTACGCTANTACTACCCGTTCGGGTTATACGCACTTACGCTAATGTGTAATGGTAGGGTGATTGTGAGATGAAATGGAGGACCTACAGTTTAACGTGGAATCCGAACCACGTTGGAGGCCTGGCATTCCCCACATTCATCAGATGTCTTATCAGAGGTGAAGGAAGGGTTTGGTAATCAGATAAATCTATGCCGGGACCGAGGATTGAACTCCGGTCGCCAGCACAGAAGTCTTGACACCTTACACCTAGACCACCAGGTCACCTTGGTGTAAAAATATTAAGTAAAATCCACGGGGGAAAATCACACGTGGAAGATCGCACCTCATTAAATCCGGCCGAGATTCGAGCATTGGTTTCCTAGTAACTGATTAACAAGGCAATTTACAGTTTCGCGCCTTATACGCCGTGACCACTGATATGGATATATATACAAGACGTGATGCCATAACAGCGGTCACGTGTCATTCAGAGGAAAGAGTCTCAAGGTCATTAGAAAGTAAAAATGTCACTACACAATTTTAACAGGGTGTATAATTATAAGCTATAAATAGTGATTCTAGAGTGCCGAAGAGTGGGAGATCGGGGTTCAATCCTGGTCGGGTGTACTGAAGGTGGTTTTACCAAAATGGTCATCTATTCTACGTTCACACAAATGCGGGTGCATTTCCTCTAAATTAAGCCTTCATAATTCCTAACCTATTAGTGCAATTAGTACGTAGCTATACAACCCGATCGGGTAGTAAGATGCAGAGCTAAAAAATAAAATAAACTATATTATTATCCCCGCGTCTTACTAACCGTTAGGGCTATACGCACTTAGGATAATGTGTAATGGTAGGGTGATTGTGATATGAAATGGAGGACCTACAGTTTGACGTGGAATCCGAACCACGGTGGAGACCTGACATTTATATTATTAATATACTATTATTACAACTGATATGTATATAGTTTTTAATCCACTAACCTACAAGTGTATTTAAATTAAATAAGTGGTTTTATTTACACTCAATACCAGTATATTAAACAGGTGTAAACACCAGTAGTGTATCAGGCTAGAAGTGGTAGTCCTGGGTTCAAATCTGACTCGATAATTACGAAAAAGGTTCTTTCTATTTAATTTTTTGTTATCTTCTAGGTCAATACCTGTGTTTATAAATGCAATTAACGATACTCATATTGTTTAAGTCACTGATAATTAACTTCACTACAGTGCCAGTAGTAACTAAGTTATTCATTTTATTACTATCCAGAGTCGTACCGTGGACTATTGGCAGGATAAGAAAAGTGTATTTTAACTCCATACGTGAACTATTGTTCTCACCACTCGATAGAACATACATGAGTGAGATCAACTAAAAATACATCCGACATTTTAGCTCAGTCGGTGTCTACCTAATTAAGTAAATTCCCCAGGTTCAACTTCTGGCATGACTTAAATATATGTTATTGCTGAAATGTATTATTATTATTAGCACCGCGTCTTACTACCCGTTCGGGTTATACGCACTTACGCTAATGTGTAATGGTAGGATGATTNTTAGTCGAATAAGAAAAAATACATTAGATACCTCAAATAATACATTTACCTGTGACTTTTTTTTTAAAAGTTGAACCTGTTTATGATTGGCCATCTGCTTCGGTGGCCGCATGAGCTAAGGCGTCACTATGACAATAGACTAGACTTCTGATGTCAAGGATATTGGGGTTCAAATCTTGTTCGGGTGTACTGAGCGTGAGCATTTACTAAATGGCAAATGAGTGTTCACTTCCTCTAAAATTCAACCTTCCTCATACCTGATACAATAGCCCAATGGCTTCTTTGGTGCTGACTGATAAATCACAGTTGATAGTTGAAATCTTTAAAAAGTTACCAGATCAAATTATATATCCCTACGCCGAACCAGATAATCTGCAAAATGTGTGTTTAGCAGCTGTCACTTTTGACAGTTAAAATTTAGGTATATACCTAAATTTTGACTGTCAGAGGTCAGCTGTGAGCTGTCAGTCAGCACCAAAGAAGCCACGGGGCTACTTTTACATTAGAATAGTTAGTAAATAAGCGTAAATCCCGGACGGGTAGTAAGATACGTTAGCTAAAAAAAATTGATTAAATGAGAACAAGTATAGTTTAACGTGGAATCCGAACCACGGTGGAGGCCTGGCATTCCCCACATTCACAAGATGTCTTGTCAGAGGTGAACGAAGGGGTTTGGTAATCAGATAAATCTGTGCTGGGACCGAGGATTGAACCCCGGCTGCCAGCACAGAAGTCCGACACCTTACCCCTAGACCGCCCGGTCACCAACTATTGCTGAAATTTGATAAATTAATGATCGGGGGCTGTAGGTTGTGTCTGTTCTAGATTTGAGTTCGTCTTTGTAGTTCTTGAACTTAATAATTAGTCGAATAATAAACAATACATTAGATACCTCAAATAATACATTTACCTGTGACTTTTTTTTAAAGCTGAACCTGTTTATGATTGGCCATCTGCTTCGGTGGCCGCATGAGCTGAGACGTCACTATGACAATAGATTATACTTCTGATGTCAAGGATATTGGGGTTCAAATCTTGTTCGGGTGTACTGAGCGTGAGCGTTTACTAAATGGCAAATGAGTGTTCACTTCCTCTAAAATTCAACCTTCCTCATACCTGATACAGTAGCCCCATGGCTTCTTTGGTGTTGACTGATAGATCACAGCTGATAGTTGACATCTTTAAAAAGTTACCAGATCAAATTATGTATCCCTACGCCGAACTAAATGATCTGCAAAAACATGTGTTTAGCAGCTGTCACATTTGACAATTATTATAATTTAGGTATATACCTAAATTTTGACTGTCAGAAGTCAGCTGTGAGCTGTCAATCAGCACCAAAGAAGCCATGGTGCTACTTGTACATTAGAGTAGTTAGTAAATAAGCGTAAAGCCCGGACGGGTAGTAAGATGCGTTTGATAAAAAAAATTGATTACATGAGAACAAGTAGGTGAGAACATATCACAGGTGTAATTTTAACGAGCTCTGCTTAGCCTGAAAATACTCCAAGACACCACTGTAGGATGACTATCTGACATTTTCTCTGAGGCCTATCATTGGTAGGAGTGGCTGTTGGGCGCATGCGCCGACACCGTAGGAGCGTGGTAGTTCTCCAGCATCCAGCGTCGCGACGTTCCAGTGTGCAACAAGTGCGCGAGGTCACTACATCATAGTGCGCGTGTTAGGGCGGGAAAGTGTGCTACACCCACGAGGTAATGTGGTCTTACTGTGAAGCTTGATTAGAGTAAACGACAAGTATAGTCTCATTTTTTATAGGAAGCGTCTTTAAGTCACCAATGATACAATTTTTTTTCAATTTTACTACTGTTGTTTTAAAGGAATTATAAATATCTATAACCGGTCTCTTGGCCTAGTATTCAGTGGCCCTAGATACCGATATGGAGGTCCCGGGTTTGATTCCTAACGGTAACATATGTATTTTTCCGAAAAGGGAATTATTCCTATGGTCACCTTGACTAGGTTAATTAGTCTTAAAAAAAAGGCTTGAGATAGACTTGAACCGCTTCGTGGGCCACATGGTATAACGCGCTACTCATGTGTCGAACTATACTTCCGATGACAGGGAGATCGAGGTTCGAATCTCGGATAGTTATGCTAAGGCTGGTTTCCTCAAAATGGTTCTCCACATTCTATCTAGGTAAATGCGGGTACAATTCATTTAAATATAGCCTCTCTAATCCCTAAAACCATTAGTGATATTAGTATACATAACGGGTTGTAGGATGCGATGCAGGCTTAATATCTCCATTGGCACCACACCTTTATAATCACTATCATCACATCTCACTTTAGGTATGACGTGTAGACCACCTCCATAGGTGTACCCTGGACTACGTTCTGTTCCAACAGAGCGGTTAAGGGAAGTCGATTTTCCCTATACAATCATTGTTATAGTTCATTTAGGTTGATTTTTCTCAGAAACTATAATAGTTAATGAAGTGTTTTTTTTATGATTCATCTATGGATATATTCTAAAAATTAGACGAGGGAGATTAATAAATATCTAAAAAAAAAGTCATTTATATTCATTTTCAAATATGTTAAGTTTTTTTTCTAATTTTCTAACACATTTCAACATATTTATATAGATGTAAAATCTATTTATTGCTATATTTTTAAAAAGCTCCCTTTAAAATGTGCATAATTAAATTTACAAAGTAACAAAAAAAATTATAGTGATATTTAAAGTATACGTACACAGCGACCACTGTCAAATAAATATGCCATACGCTTTTATATATATATATATATATATATAAAAAAGCTATAGGTCACAATAATTCACGTATAAATATATTAAAAGTAGGTCTAGTATTTTTTTTATATCTGTCAGATAAGGTTCTTCCTATTGAAATATGGACTGCAGCTAAGATCAAAGGAGGACAAAACTTTCATTGAATGATGATTGAAAGTAGTCTCCATTTACCCTGAATGGTGGAAAACTTATTTATCATGGCTCCATTTTGTCGTAGTTTATAAGTTAGTTATAGTCTAATTAGTCAAGGTAGGATTTCTAACTTGCTTGAGTCCACATCAGACTTTCTGATAAGATAGGGTCACAGTGTAATCCGTGACGGTAATAATATTACCACCCGCACCAGTGGACGCGCAACCTTTTTTTTCCCATCACCACGTCTTACAACCTGTTCAAGTTATACGAATGTATGATAATTATCCTAATGGGGCATCGATGATGTAGGAAATAGTTTAGAGGTAATCTACCCGCATTTGCGTGGAAGGATAGTAGGAAAACATTTAGGAAAAACTACACTCAGTAGACACGACCGAGACTCGGACCTCGAGCT
>CABFOW010006554.1:0-19764 GCA_902141385.1 Timema californicum | reverse complement strand
AAAGAGAGACGCCTTATACCATTCTGAAGCGAGTAATGCGCAGATTGAATGTCATCTTAGTATATTCCGGTTTACCGGCGAGGGGAGGTCGGGATTACAATCCATGCCATCGTGTCTACTGAGGGTGCATTTCTTCTAAGATCTTGCGTCCTCAACATTAGCCTGTTAGTATAACTAAATGCATGTAGCCATTTATGGGTATTATTATTATTATTACTAGCACCACGTCTTACTACCCGTTCGGGTTGTATGCACTTATGCTAATGTGTCATATTAGGGTGGTTGTGAGATGAAATGGAGGGCCTACAGTTTAACGTGGAATCCGAACCACGGTGGAAGCCTGACATTCCACAAGTTGTGATTAATACACGTCTTTTCAGAGGTAAAGGAAGGGTTTGGTAATAAGATAAATTTGTTCTGGGACAGAGGGTTGAACCCCGGACCTCAGTACATAAGTCCGACACCTTACCTCTTGACCACCAGGTCACCCTATGGTAGTAAGAAGTGGAGCAATATTAGACTTCTACCTCTCAGGGCAATAAAAGTGTGCACACACACTTCAGTGACCGCATGGTCTAAGGCGTCATTATTATGTTAGACTAGACTGCCTATGACGGGGAAATCGGGTTTAGAATCCCAGTTGGGTTTACTGAGGGCTGTTTAACAACAACAAATATTTACTCTCCCTCCACGCAAATTCGAGTTCATTTCCTCTAAATTCAAATTTCCTCCTCCTGAACTGCTTAACGTAATTAGTACATATGCATATAACTTAAACAGGTAGTAAAACGTGGTTCTAAAGAAAGGGTACTTACGCTATAAACAAGTTCATAAAAAAAACTTAAGCCGAGCTATAATTTACAACTAACTTTTCATTATGTTGTCAAAAACATAATTTTACTTACGATATCAAAAACATAATTGATGTGTATATTTCGTTCACTATATTTAGAAAAATCTAATTTGCTTTAGAAATTAATTATACCTATCTAACTCCACAAAATTGTTAAGAGCTAGAATATAGCTGAAACTCTGGTAAAGGTACCATTTCAAAACTCTCATTCGAATGTGACGGGTAAAATTACACGTTTTGCTTGAAATTCAACACTGAACGTTCTCAAATCTCTATAGAGCTTACAGCTTTCATAGGGTAGAGCTTTCACTAAAGAGTATAGTAAGGTCTCATTCAATATAACCTTTAATTAAAATCTAAATAAAGAGTTTCCAACACATTTCAACTTGATAGCTTTGCAGACAATGCTACAGAGATCCACGAGTAGGAACTATTTTCATTTGTAAAATAATTACTTCGAAGAATTTGGACAAGTTTTGAACTATATTATGATCAGTGGTTTTAATTTTTTTTCAAACGTGATTTTTAACTCACTATATTACTATACATGGCTGACTCACTCACTGACATTAATGTTTACCCACTTCCAGATAAGCTAGAAACTTGAAATTTGGTAAACTTCTAGTGTAGGAACTATTTTCGTTCGTAAAATAATTACTTCGAAGAATTTGGACAAGTTTTGAACTATATTATGATCAGTGGTTTTAATTTTTTTAAACGTGATTTTTAACTCACTATATTACTATAGATGGCTGACTCACTCACTGACATTAATGTTTACCCACTTCCAGATGAGCTAGAAACTTGAAATTTGGTAAACTTCTAGCTTCTAGCCTGTAACCGACGGGAAGATAAAAAAAATGTTAACCCCCGAAAAAATTAAAAATGTCGGAGCAACTTTATAGTCGGTTCGGATCTTTCTTTGGCGGTCTCTTGTGGCTAAACGATAAGAACTATCAAAAAACGGCTCTGGAAATATATACGTTGACATTCTCATTCAGGGTTTGGGGGTGGAGCCCCCAACGAGCAAAGAAATTTTTACTATATGACTTAAGAATATGAGCCTTTATATCATATTTGGTGATCGAAGAGTATAATAAAGTTTTGCGCTATATGATTTACCAATTTACTGCTTGTTTTATTGTATCGGACTAGACACTATAAAATAACCAATTTAAAATGAAATTAGCGGATTTTTTTTATAAAAGACCCGTGTTCATAATTGGTAAAAATAAAATTAAATATATTTTTTATCAGCTTATCTTGAAAAAACTTAAACTTATACATAAATAGGTCTATACTATGGTCAAACTTTAACTGGTTTAAATATTTAGAAACAATTTTAACTATCAATAACGATATTAAATTGGAAATTGGGAAAATAAAACAGTCATGAAACGCATGTTATTAGTTGGTCTGTAAGTTGTTGACATCTCTCCTGCTTTCAAGGAATGTAACACTCAGAATATACAAACTAATATTTTACCGGTTGTTTTCTATGAGTGTGAAATTTGGACTCTTACCTTACATGGCGAAAACAAATTTAGGATGATTTATGTATAATAAATGGAGTGAAAATACCATACAAGTTTTTTTAATAGATCTATTTTAGTTAATCTATTTAATGTATTAGTAAGTTATAATTTTCTTACAGTAGGGCCTAATTTGGTTGGTGTATAATTTTAATTTTTAAACTAAAATTACTTCAATTTACTAAATCGTTTTATATAACAGACTATTGAAAGTATGTATGATTGATCTAATCGGATACACTAAGCAGGTTTTGTGTAAGTTTAGAGTTCAATCCTGATCATGAACACAACATTTTAAAATGGTTTTAAATCTATTTCAAAGGTGAACTTGATTTTTTTAGAATGTATTTAACCAGCCAGTACGAATAGGGAATAAGACGTTGAATTATAAATAAGATAGAGTTATTTAGATATTTGGCAAGACCACATAAAATTGGTAGATTAGAGTTAAAAACCTGTGTTTGAAAATCTTATTTAAACCAGTCTACAAAATTTCTATTAAAATAAAAAATATTTTGCATCAGTTTTTTTGTTTGTTTAAAAAAATAACTAGGATCAACGTTTTACTTCATTTCAAAGCCTCCTCTTTAAAAAATGAGGTTATCTTTATTTTTCTCGATCTCAATTACATTCTCTTATGATTCGGTAGAAAATAAAAAAGGTTGCTTTTGAGAAAACATTTTGTAAGTCATCTAGATGTTGAATAAAAAAAATAATCTTCAAGAGTGGTAGACATTTTTACAGAACTGTCATTTTTTTTTATTTCCAAAATATATTTCCTCAAAACGCGTCTGGAGAAATTACCCGTTCTTTCTTACGTAGATTAATCCATATCTACTTTAAATTCATATCAACTCGGGTCGTCTTAAAGCAAAATTATCATTGAATGAGGGAGGCTATTGGTTAATCTTCTTGTAAGTTTTGTAAGTACATTTAAGGTGGAATGGAAAGGGACAGTCTCTGTATCAAAACTTTTTTTCCTTAAAATAAAATAAAATATTGATTCAGTATAAACATAGAGCTTAATTTTCTCGACATGGTGAAATCAACAGTTGTTGAATATCTGTAATGAGCATAACAGCATTACCAGTAGATGAAAAAAAAATTAAATTAAAAGAAAAAGCTGTCATTAAATTTCAGGACACCCTTGACAGATATTCAAGAAATGTTAGAGTTACCATGTTAAGAAAATTTAACACTGTTTGTATTGGAATTTTTGTTTGGACCAAAATGTTTGCATATAAAAACTGCAAAGACACTAGCGTTTTATCGCGTAACCTTACTACCCAACTTAATTATTTTCAATATATTTTCAAAGTTAACTAATTTCACGTCGGTGACCTGATGGTCTAGGGGTAAGGTGTCAGACTTCTATGCTAGTGGCCGGGGTTCAATCCTCGGTCCCGGCACAGATTTATCTGATTACCAAACCCTTCCTTCACCTCTGACAAGACATCTTGTGAATGTGGGGAATGCCAGGCCTCTACCGTGGTTCGGATTCCACGTTAAACTGTAGGTCCTTCATTTCATCTCACAATCACCCTACCATTACACATTAGCGTAAGTGCGTATAACCCGAACGGGTAGTAAGACGCGGTGTTAATAATAATAATAACTAGTTTCACCTGAATCGGTGGGAATGTGAACTAGATATCTGACTCGTCTAGTTAGGTTTTCCAGTAACGGGGAGGTTTGGGCTTTGAGTCAAGAGTAAAATACACTTTGCCTAATGAATTGCGAAGATAATTAAGGATCCAAATAGATCTTGAGCTTAACCTCAAGGGTTTAATTACACTATATTATTTATTTATTAATATGCCATGTCGAAAAACCGATTATTCACTATATTTAGTTTTTAACTTTTTTTTTATCAGCACGTCTTAATACTTGTTTAGGTATTAGGAGAATTTTAGAGGTGATTTTCCTACATTTAAGTGGACAGAGAGTGGGAAACCATTTATGAAAAACACCCCTCATTAGGCCCAACCAGAATTAGAACCCGCAATCTTCCCGTCTTCAGCAGTCCAGTCTCTCACTAGAGTGACGCCTTAAACTATTCTACCACTAAAGCAGGTATCTAAATGTTGTGGCTTTTTGGAAGTATTTCCACGCTTCTAAAAATTATTTCAGGATATACGTGTATATTAGTTAAGATAGGGAAGTAAGAATGGGTAAGGTAGAACCTTAGAGTGAATGTACTCACATTTGCATGGAGGGAGAGTGGGGAAATCGTTTAATAAATACTACCCTCGGTACACCTGGACAGGATTCGTAAACCAACCTCCCTGATACAGCAGTCAGGTCTAACACGAGTGTGACGCATTAGATTGATGCGTGTTAAATGTTCGTTCGAGGTTAAACTCGTTGATGATCCGTTTGAAGATTATAACTTTGTAAAGACTTCTCCAGTCATGTTTATTTATTATTAAGAGGTCAGGGATCGAATTCCGAACGGGTGTCTTGAAGGTGTTTGTTCTTAAATGGTGTACAAGTCTCGCTCCAAACAAATTATGTTACAATAATTTTATACAGTTATATTTTAATCACTCCTATCTCATTTGGGTAATTATGCTGATATCCTGAAAAATTAGTAAGTTGTGTTTCATAAAAGAGGATTGGTAGGGGATACATCTGAACCATTTACCAATTACTGCCGAAACAAATTTATTATACAATAATTATATATGTTTTACTAGTTTTTGAATATACTATTCACAGTTTAATGTGCACAGAAATTTTAAAAAAACACATTAAATTCCATTAATTGTTTAATTTATTTGAGGCATTCAACGTCCACATTCTGAACTGACATATTATATCAGCACACGTTAACTAACTTAAATCTAGAACTGACACAACATCTAACCCCTGGCCGTTAATTCATACCTATGAAAGGGGTAACCTACATTTCACCAATTATAAATATTTTGGCCAAACTGAGAATCGAAGGGAACCCGGAACCCCTAGTTCAGTTGAAAGACACGCTACCGAGTGAGCTGGAGTGTCAGAAAGTATTCCGTTTGTACAGTAGCCTCATGGCTTCTTTGGTGCTGACTGACAGCTCACAGCTGACAGCTAAAAGCTTTGAAAAATTAGCAGACAAAATTATGTATCCCTACGCTGAACCATATGATCTGCAAAAATATGTGTTTAGCAGCTGTCACTTCTGACAGTCAAAATTTAGNTTAATTTATAATACTTATTCGCAAGAGATAATTGGAATTTTATCCTTACATATAGGGGTTTGTTTGTACACTAAACATTCGGTAACATAAATAACTTATAAACGCATCGTCACAATATTTTAGTATACCACAATCTCATTTGACTTGATTAAAAAAATGAATTTAATTCGTGTTTGCTGTGAAATGTTTAAATTAAACCTTGTTAATGGTTGAGCTCACGGATACTAGTTGGTTAATGAAGTTAATTAAGGATAAAACTTCCTTTCCTAATTTCCTGCAAGGCACTGCCACGTTTATATTTAAAATGGAAATGTTCTTTAAATTCTTAATTCAAAACTTTTGCTCTATTAAATATATCTTTCAAAGAACTATATTGAAACTACGCTTCGCTATTAGTTTATTGCGAATGGCACGGTAATTAAACATATAAAACAGTTCTCTTGAGACTTAGTACATACAGAGTTGAATAGTTTAAATTGAATTTAAACCTTGCAAAGAGCTAGAAGTAGAATTAATGTATTCTCTTCTGCTTTCAAAATTAAATAACGAAAATTAGAATATCACGATTTTTTGACCCCGTATCTTACCATCTGTTCAGGTTATGTGCCTACTTACTATTTATGGTAATGTGTTAGGGATTATAAAAGTTGAAATTATAGGAAGTGTACTAGCATATGCGCGAAAGGAGAGTTGAAACCTATTTAGGAAAACCGAGCTTTAATACAATAGACCGGGTTAATCTCCCCATCATCGGCAGTCAAGACTATTGTGGGAATGACTCTTTAGACCATGGGAACGCAGAAAGGGGTATCTTTGAATTGAGTATTAGATATGTTTAAAGTATATGTTAAAATATTTTAAGTTTGAATATTTTTGTACTAATTTTATAAATTAAGGTCTACGTAGTTAAATATATTTGCTTTGTGTAAACTATTTGACACAGAAATATATTTGAAATATTTTAAATCTAGCTTTTAAAGTGCTATTCTTATGAAATACACAAATAAAAATCTTTGATTTGAGTTATAGACTTGAAAAAACAAAATAATTATATTAATAAAACTTTAGGTGACCTGGTGGTCTAGGGGGTAAGGTGTTGGACTTCTGTGTTGGGGGTCCGGGGTTCAATCCTCAGTCTCTTCCTTCACCTCTGACAAGACGTCTTGTGAATGTGTGGAATGCCAGGCCTCCAACGTGGTTTGGATCCCACGTTAAACTGTAGATCCTCCATTTCATCTCACAATCACCCTACCATTACACATTAGCGTAAGTGCGTATAACCCGAACGAGTAGTAAGACGCGGTGCTAATATTAATAATAATAATAAAACTCTATTATGTATTTTTGTTTAATAGTTGTGGCAACAAGATTTATTATAGTGCTTTAAAGTATGAATAATAAATTGAAAAATAGTATATGCACTCTTTTTTATTGTTAAAACTGACCACCAAAATAAATAAATATGTGTTTTATAAGTTAGGGAAAGAGACATACAAATATTAGTCCCAAAAAAACAAAGCTTTAATTTTGTAAACAGATGCTTATAAACACGAGCGAAGATGGTTTGTATGACGTCATCAAACGCCTTCGTTTCTTCGGTTACGTATTGGAAGCGACCGTTTTCAAAGCGACCGGTGTCGGAAGCGGACAAAAACACTTTGATCGTGTTCAGAGTGATCAAACGTGTTTTTAAAATTCATCCACGGGAATGAGTTATGTATGTGTCAAAAATAACATATAAACAAAAGATTAAAAACAATAACTAACCTAACTTAACCGAACATAACATAACATAACCTAACAAAGTTAAATCTAAGGAATTAGGTGAAACTGCAAGAAAATGACGCAAGAACTGAATAAAAGAATTAATAACACATTTTGGGACTTCAAAAAGACGAAGGACACCGAAATTGTCTTAATGCATTAAGCTAAGTTATAAATTTTATCAGATTTTTTATATTTATGCATTATGAACATTGTACTTTGTATTTATTGTAAATAAGAATAAAAATAATTATTAACAGAGATTATTTATCTTCAACTAAATACTGTAAAGTAACAGGCTAGGTACTTAAAAAGGAAAATGACTCGTAACATAAGGTGGTCGCTTCCAACACTCATGTTAAAAATCTAATCTGGTCTCGGACAACACGGTTTTTGCTTCACCACTCTCAACAAGGTTGCTTCCAACATGACACTGTTTCATATGGTTCACCATCTTAATTTTAGAAGAGAACGCAGCCTTTAAAAAGTTCTCGTTTGTAAAACATTTTTAAACAAAGCAAAGGCAGCGCTTCTACAAAATAAAACACTTTCAAACGGTAATATTTTGAGTCGTTCCTTGCAACTACTCCCACGGTGAATGGACTGTAGATAAACCAGACAAGAATCTACCTGATCAGAAGGTAGAAGGGTGGTCCCATAATACCTGACGACTACAGCTCAAGTTCTTGTTGAAGTATTACATTTTATATAATATCTATACCATAAGAGTGTAGTTTGACGATATATATATATATATATTTGTTTAAGCGATCAACGTGTATTTTAAATGTTGTTGAAATATTTATTCAAAAATGTTCAACACACTTTTACAGCTTTTATTTCTATCTATTTATATATGTAGTTATTTATCACCACTAATTTAAACATTTCCTCATTCCAACAGACTAACGTTTCAGCTCACATTTTTAAGACTGATGAAATAGAGACTCAGTGAGCAAATGTAATTTCATTAATTCCTAGAAACAAAAACATTTCCTTTAGCCAAATTTGTAGAATATAATGTACAGCGGAAAGATTAAACTTATTTTATAAACTCAAAATTACAAGAGTGAAGAAACCTATGAATTTTATTTTAAAATTAACAATAGTATATGTATATATATAGTTTAATAGTAATATATATATTTCCATTACATCACTTTCACGTATGTATTAATTACGATAGTGTGTTAGTTATTAGGTAGATATAGTTTAGAGAGAATATACCCGTATTCACGTCAAGGGAATGTGGGTAACCATTTAGGGAAACAAACCTTTAGTACATCCAGCCGGTATTTGATCCCCTACCTTCCCATCACCAGTTAATCAGGCTAAATGAGCTAAACATTTATACCACGTGCCCACCGTAGCGGGCTTAGAGGGGTAGTTGTGTTATTATGAAATAGTCGTTCTATTTTAAAATTTATTTTTTGTTTAGGCCTACTATACAGATTGTTACTAAACTCTCTACTAAATCTTAAATGGCATCATCTGTGGGGAGTAAGAAACAAAAAGTACTATCTAAAAATGTATCCGTAAAAGTAATCTTGTATCAATAAATGAACGTTGACGTTAGGTGGCCTGGCGATCTAGGGGTAAGGTATCAGACTTCTGTGATGGAGGTCTGAGAGTTCAATCCTCGGTCCCAGCACAGATTTATCTGATTGCCAAACCTTTCCTTCACCTCTGACAAGACGTCTTGTGAATGTGGGGAATGCCAGGCCTCCACCGTGGTTCGGATTCCACGTTAAACTGTAGGTCCTCCATTTCATCTCACAATCACCCTAACATTACTCATTAGCGTAAGAGCATACAACCCTAATGGATAGTGAGACGTGGTGCTAATAATAATAATAAAAAGTTGAAGTTACTCGCAATAACGACGGGAGTATGCATCTATAAGTACATACGTGTACAACAAGTTGCATATCAATAGGCGGACAGAAGTGCCCGGTACGGGTAACGTGCGGATAATGTTGTGACCAAGTCAACTCGTGATGTACTCGCCTAGTGATATGCAATTTGTTGTACAAGTATGTACTTGTAGCTGCATACTCCCGGCGTTATTGCGTATAGCTTCAACTCTTCATTATGTAAGAGATAACATGTTTGGAGAAGTTATCTTATAAGTAGTATATTTTGTTTTATTCTGTCCACAGATGCTGTGATTTAAGTTTGGGTAGAGAGTTTAGAAACATCCTGTATGAACAAAAGAGTTGAAATTAAACTTCCACTCTTTGTAAGTTTTCGTCTACCCAATACTTATCAACTATATCGGGAAAGCTCACACACAAATCACCTCTATCAGTCAGTCACACCTAAACTTCAATTATTAACAGAACCTCCCCCTTCCCACCCCAACCCCCCAATCAATCCAATACTTGCACCAAAACACAATGGTCACAGCGTTGTCATCACCCAGGTCAATATAATTATATCGAAACTAGGATCCTCATCATTTTCTGTTTGTTCTGTTATTCCTACTGTGAGGATTTGAGGATTGTCAGGTGACGGGTGACTAAGTGTTCAGGTTACAAACAGAGCGGATGCACTTGACGTGCTCTGTCAGCTGGTTGATGTTTGACGTCAAACCACCCATCTCTCCCTACACCCCCCCCCCTCTTGGGTTTGTCGGTGTAAATACAAACAGAGAGAGGGGTGAGTTAAAAGGGTTTTATTCTGCAGGCCGTGTTAGGGTGGCTTTCACACCGGACGCGCTGCTGCTATGTGGCGCGTGCGGCACATCAACGTCATGATGACCTTGAGTGGATCTCGTTTCACGTAACGTGATTAAGTTTTTTATCTTGGAAAATTAGGCACGTGGACTAAACTTCCAACTCGGTATCAGCTTCGGTTGGTAAATGATCTATGGCAGGGATGGGTAACTTCTTGCCGAGTTCCTAATAAGGCCGAACCGCACTATTAAATTTTACATTAAATTTTCCCGAAATTCGCCCAAAATCATATTTTCCCCCAACCATAAAATTATATAGATAGATCAACAAGAGTGGTTTATTTTTTAACATTATGATTTAAAAATAACGATTTTCTTATTCTAATTAGTTAAAATGCCTTTTGGGAAGGTATAGTCTAAAAAAATTAAGATAAATAATAGACAAAATATGGAAAAGGCCGCAAGATCCCCCCTCCATATATGGTCTAAGGCGTCATTATCGCAATAGACTGGACTTTTGATGACTGTAAAATTGGGGATTCAAATACCATTAGGGTGATCTGGCGGTCTAGAGGTAAGGTGTCAGACTTCTGTGCTGGCGGCCGGGGTTTGATCCTCGGTCCCGGCACAGATTTATCTGATTACCAAACCCCTCCTTCACCTCTGACAAGACATCTTGTGAATTTGGGGAATGCCAGGCCTCCACTGTGGTTCGGATTCCACGTTAAACTGTAGGTCCTTCATTTCATCTCACAATCACCCTACCATTACACATTAGCGTAAGTGCGTATAACCCGAACGGGTAGTAGGACGCGGTGCTAGTAATAATAGTAATAAAATACCATTCGGGTGAACCAAGGTTTTTTTATTAAATATGTTTTCCACTCTCTCTCCACGTTAATGTGAGTACACTTATTATACATTCAACCTTACTCATTCCTAACACACTAGCATGAGTAGTATATACGCGTCTAATCCGTAAGGTTGGTGAAAGTCGGTGATAAAAATATAAAGGAAACTTAGGCTGGATCTAGTTAATCCGGATCGGGGGAGGTCAGATATACTGTGGGTGGTTTTTTTTCTTACTTTGTTTTCCACTCTCCCTTCACGAAAATGTAGGTAAATTTATTCTAAAGTCTACATACGTTACCTACCTTTATTAGTGTAATTAAATGTGGTTAATTCAAGCGGGTAGTACTAATAAGACTAGGTGACACAAAAATAATCGATAGAAGTTTTGTTTTTATAAGTTTAGAACGTTTTGTGTGCCTATTTTTAGAAAAGTTCATAACATTTGAATGAAATTGGTAAAAGTATATTTTAGAAAATTTAAGGTGACTGATTTTGTATAAATTTAAATCTAGTTGAACTTGTTTCAATTTATTTAATTAGGTCTTATGAAAAATAATTTGAATAATCTCGAGTTTATAAGATAAAAATTGATGGATAAATTAACGCCTATCCATTAGCGAATTAACAATTATGAAAATAAACAAATTCTGGCAAAAGACCTCGGTGAACCGTCATGATCTCTGGAAAATCATGATGCTTATTATTCAATATGTTTCTCTAACATAATATAATATTTATTTATTTATGCTCTCTGGTGAGCAGTGATGCTTTTTTATGATATATTTATGTTACAATGTATTTTAATTTATTTATATTATTTTATGATCATGCTTATAGAAAAATTGCGTTTGTTTTTGCACTCATTTTGTGGATACTGTAGTATTTTGTCACAAATATTTAATTTATTTTAATATATAAACTACCATGATTGTTTTGAAGCTTGGCATAATTAGCTCAGGACTTTACAGCGACGAACTATTAAAAAGTGGGCAGCTGGATGTTAAATGTTCTAATTTGATATAGTTTTGATGCTGCTTAACCTTGCGAGTAACGGTTTAAACTTTTAGTATGTTATATGTGCTTATGTTACTGTACAAAGTATGTATGCAAATATATAAATATATACACATAGATGTAATATTAACATAGAAACATATCCATACATGGGTATAACAAACTTGTATTTTTTTTAATTTAGATATTTTATTTGAAGAAATAACTGTCGCTGCTTTTTTGTTCGTAAATCAACTTTTAATTTTAGCTAATTTAGTTATCAAAGTATAGTAAAAAATACGAATTTTTATTATTTAAAATAATCATGTAAAAGGATGTAATAAATAAACACCTTTAAATTAGAGGTATCTAAGTTCTGTTACAGGTCAAGTTTTGAATTTTAATTTTGATTAATTAAGTAAATTATTGGAATATCAGTGAGGCTCCTTGATATACAAATTGAAAAACTAACCTAGATATGCTTTTTAGAACCGTGTTTTATTACCCTTTCGGGTTATTCGCTTGTGCAATAATTAAGATAATGCTTTTGGGGTTAGGAAGGTTATATTTACATGAAGTGTATCCAAATTTGCGTGGAGGGAGAGTGGAAAACTAGTTTGGAAAATCCACCCTCTTTACACCTGGCCAAAATTCGAAACTTTATGTCGCCCTCACCAGCAGTCTAGTCTAACGTGAGAGTAGCGCGTTAGACTACGCGGTCACTGAAGCGGGTCAAAATATGTTATTTAAAGAGAGGATTTTACTTTAATGATATTGGTTTCAATGAATATTTAATGAATATTCTTTAAATATCTAGATATAGGGAAGGGGAAGATAAAACAAGTTAAGCTTTGTATTTTAGCAATTTTTATAACAAAATGCTTGTTCATTCAAATAAATTAAAGATTTCTTTGGTAATAATGATAAGTTTAATTTTGTACACATTGTAATTCCAACATTTCCTGGTAATCGTAGAATTCTATCTTAAAAAACTTACGTTTTTTTATCCCTGTGTCTTATTATCTGTTCATGTTATACGCATATTTATTTACTAATTAGTCTAATGGGGTAGGGATGATAACGACACCATTTTAGAGTGAATCTAACCACATTTGTCCAGAAGAAGAGGGGGAAACCACCCCTTAAGCTTACTGTGTTACATATATTCAAGAACTGTTGATATTATTACGTTCTTAAAATTAAACTAAGCAATATTATATTTATCTTAAGTATAATATCTTTTGGCTATTGAATTCGCGTTACCTTCTATACCCACCGTAAGACACGTCTGTTCGTGTAACTCAAGCCGGTTTAGAGAGGGACACGACATGAAGGGGGAAAAAAAGGGTTGATTTAGTAATGTAATTCTAAACAAGAGAAGGTCTAGTACGTAGTTTGATTCTTTAGGGAATTCGAAAGTATTGTAGGGATGGTGGAATACTACGAATTGGACAATTTTACAGTGAAAAACTTTATAGCTATTTGATAGACTACCACAAACATTTTGAGCTCATTTTATCGGGTAGAGTCAAGCATTATTTATTCTTCCCGTGCATCTCGTCTTACTATTTGTTTTTGAGCTCACCGCATTTGGGGTAGTAAGGCAGATATAATTGAAAGAAACTGTACCCTTATTTGGGTTTGGATTGAGGAAGGTATAATTTAATTAAACTGTACCCTTAATTTGGCTAGTAATTAAAATCATAAAATTTAAAGAAAGTGTACCCTTATTTAGGATAGGAATGAAGTCTAAATTGAAGAAATTATACCCTTATTTGGGTTATGAATGAGGAAAGTTGAATTAACGGTATATTTAAAAAAAATAGAAATAAGGCAGGTGGAATATAAACAAAATCTACCCTTTTTGGAGGGTATGAATGAAGGTGGTTGAATTTAAATGAACTGTATTCTTTTTGTAGGATACAAATGAGGCAGTTTTAATTTAAAGAAACTTTACCCTCTTTTGTAAAATTAATAAAGCAGGTAGAATTAAAAGAAACTGTACCCTTATTTGTGGCAGGAGTAATAAAGGTATAATTCAAAGAAACTATATACCTAGTTGGGTTTAAGAACGAGTAAAACAGGATTTAAAGAAATTTGTATATTTATTTCTGGTAGGAATGATAAAGATATACCGGTACTTTAAAGAAATTATACCCCCATTTGCGAATATAAACGGTGGAAAACCACTTAATAAAAAAGCACATAACCTTCTATTACCATAAAACCAGACAAGACGATATGGTTACCCTTTTCCACGTATGAGCTTGATTGGGGTCTCACAGAGCTAATTTAATACCTAATCGCTGAGGACGGAGAGATCGAGGTTCGAATCTCAGTCGGATGAACTGGGGGTGGTTTTTCCTAAATGGTTTTCCACTCCCCCTCCACGCAAATTCGGGTTCACTTCTTCTAATTCAACCTTCCCAATTCTTAATCCATTAGCGTAATTAGTACTTAAAGTATATAACCCGAACCGGTAGTAAGACGTGGTGCTAAATAATAATATAGCACTGTTTACCAAAAGCTCACAAATAAACTAGCCTTTCTGGAGCCATGGTAGCCAAAGTGCTCTTTCCAGTGTTTCATTAAAAAAAAATTTTGCATGTACTTTTCATATGCCAAAGTAACCAGCTGCGTGGTGTAATGGTCAGTGCACCTGTCTACAAGCCCATGCGTCACGGGTTCTATTCTCAGCTGGTACCTTGGGTATTTTTTCCCGAAAGGGGAACTACCCCAAATATCACCAGGGCTTGGTTGATTAGGCCTAAGTTAGGATTGTGTGTCTCCACTGCTTCCAACCCCTTATATTCACTATAATCATCACCTCATTTCATAGAGACATAGAAAAAGCCTTCACGGGAAGGATGTCCTATTAGTCCATTCAAGCGTCCCTGGGCTACGATACATTAGTAATGTCTTATATTTGTAATATTGGGCTACGAATGATGTAGCCCAATTGCCCAATATTATTATATCTTCTAAATTATAAATGATCGTTCTGAATTTTATTAAATATCTAGTGGTAAACTAAACAAACCCCGTGATTAAGAGGGAAAAGGCTTATGAAAGGCCATTATATTACCTTAAAATATGCGTTCATTTGGTTTACAAAATTTTATATCATCAAAACATATGTTATCTATAATAGTAAAAGGAAGTGTTTGTCTGAGCGTGTGCGTGTGCGCATGCAATCTTCAGACAGATCTATGGCACGGAGATATCTGAAATTTTTAACATACGTGGACGGAAATGGGTTTGAATGCTCCTCGAAGCCGAACTTTTTAGCTAGCTTTTTAATTACGTTATTTTTAACGAATTTTTGAAGACAATATTTTTAATCTAGTTTATAATTACGTTTTATAGCTAACGTTTCAAAATGAAATTGGGCACCATGGGAGAAGAGAGTGGGAGGGGGCTTATACAATTCAAATACCAAAGAGGGTCCTGGGCAGCACCGTGCGGGATTTATAATGATTAATTTAACTCAGTAGTACATGGCTTATTCTCATCACCAGACGCTGTTAAGATGGTAAAATCTTATCAGAATACGGCGGCCAGGAGATGCAGCGCGACTAGAAAAAACTAGAACCTCGTTAAAGGTATTAATCTGCAAAACCAGTAGGAGGAGACCATAGGAAAACCTAGACGAAGACGTGAGAATAACATTGTATGAACAGAAAATATTAAGTACTGCTTATAACTAGCTCTATATGGGGATAGGGTGTAAGGAGGTGGCCTGAATAGAGCTAGCTCAAGATAGGGTTACGGTGTAATGAGATTGACTGGATAGAGCCATCTCAAGATATGGGTTACGGTGTAAGGAGGTGGACTGGATAGAGCTATCTCAAGATAGGGTTACGGTGTAAGGAGGTGGACTGGATAGAGCTAGCTCAAGATAGGGATTGGTGTCGGACTTTTGCAAGTGCGGCAATGAACTATTGAGTTTCTAATGCCTTAGAATAAGTAAGCTAAGGGTACTTCGCTTACCTTTTGAAGTCCTTCAAGTTCCCCTGGGTGTGAGCTTACTCCGGTATGATAAACACTGCTTTACAGAATGGCGTGACTTCCATCTTATTTCAAACTCTCACGTGATACTATATAATTAGTAGAACTGTTTTAGATTACAAATACACGTAAGGGATATTTGAATATGCTCGAGAAGGGTGTGGATTGTGTTTCATATAAGTTTTCTGCTTCCCCCGCTGCCCGCCCTCCCCCCCGCCCACCACCCTTTCCCCTAGGGTTGTTTGTATTCAGCTTTAATGGTTCAGAGATTACTACGGTATACACCGAGTTAGAAACTTAATTCGAATCTACACTCGAATACGTATACCACATTTAAAGTTCGTTCACCGTAGGAATTGTTTTCTGAAAGGCCTTTTTCTCTACCATAAATCTAATATATAGTAGGACCTTTCATAGAGTAATTCTTACCGTGAATGGAGTATAGTTATAGTTCAAATAAGATAATTTAATAATTTTTTATTTCTCCTGACCTCTTGGAGAGATAAGTATTGTGATTGTATAAAAAAAAACTGACTTTAGATTTTGATAAAATGTCGACGTCTCATGACACTCTATTGTTTGTTTGTTATTTAGCACCGCGTCTTACTACCCGTTCGGGTTATACGCTTTCAGTACTAATTACGCTAATGGATTAGGAGTTGGGAAGGTTGAATTAGAGGAAGTGAACCCGTATTCGCGTGGAGGGAGAGTGGAAAACAATTTAAGAAAAAAAACCTCCGGTTCACCCGACCGAGATTCGAACCTCGATCTCCCCGTCCTCAGCAGTCGAGCTAAACACGACTCGCGCGTTAGCCAACTACGCCACCGAGGCGGGTCATGACTCTCTAAGCTCGAAAAGTTGTTTACGTTATGCCGTTTGTCTTTCTGTATATCCTTATCTCGGCCTCGACTCAAAATCATTTTACCGTCCGGGCTAGAACTAGGTATCAAGGGTTTTCGTAAGGTTTCCCAAAATACTTTGAGGAATTAGATATCCAACCCTAAATTTAAGGGTAGTTTACTGAAGTGGAAAAAGTTATAAAATGGTTTTTCTCGAAATACAAAATTTAATCAAAATCATCAGAGTGTGTTTAGTCATTGTTTAACATCATCATAAAAATGCATATTCAAGTTTTATCATTAAAATTACATTAAGGGTAAGTTACACAAGCGTAAACTTCAAATTTTGATCATATCTCCACGACTATTCCATATTTGAAAAAAAATTATCAATGTAAAAATGTATTAATATTAATTACGGGATTCTTTTATAAAATCAACGGTTTCGTGGTTATGAGCATATATATGTTTGTTTATGGATAACTTTAAATATGGAATTGATTGCTATGATCTTTGGTGGACAGCGATGCTCGTATTTACCTAATGTTTCTGTAACATGGTGTAATATTTCATTTATAATCCTTGCTGGATCGTTTCTGCAACAATGTAGATCATTTTTCACCAATTTTATTAGTTTTTTTTAGTAAATGTTTCTACTTTAAGATAAAATAAAAACTCTGAGTGGTACACCGTACAATTTATTTAAGCTTGCTATATATACATGTTTAGATAATATTTTAATACATTGGTCTCGAAAATAAAGCTTGTATAACTACTGAATACCTTCTTATTTCTAATTTTATGTGTATTAAAAAAATAGCAAAGAAAACTCGTACACTCTATTTAATATTATCTATTGTATTATTACTATAAAAACAAATTAAAAATTTTAATCTCCACTAAAATATATTTTTATTATTTTGATGATCATGATGGGAACTTCGGATATAAATAGTAAACAAAATTGTTTTAGCTTATTTTTTAACATTTCAAAAATCAATAAACTAACCTAAATTTTTATTTTATATTCTTATTTATTATGTTAAACACTTCTCATATACACATTTTGAGTAAAGCTATTTGATACATTTCCAAAATATATTTTTTTAAATTAAAAAATCACTCTTAAGTAAATCAACTTTGTCATGTTTTATCTTTAAAAAAACAAGTATACAGTGCTTATTATTATATAAAACTATATACATATATACGTTTTGAACAAAATCATTAAAACCATTTAGGAAATAATTTGAATTTCCAAAAATAGGTAATCAGTTAACCAATCTTAATTTTAGACTAGAATCAAAGATAAGACCATTTAACATCTAAATAATAAATTCTAGGAAAATCTAGTTTACAGTTTCGGCTGTAGTCATAGGTGAAGTTAGACAGGCAGATAAAAAGATAGACAGATTGTAAGACATTTTTTATTTTGGTTACGGAACACATAATACGTCCAGATCTTTCAGAATATAGAGGTAGAACATTTTCACCATCACAATACTTTATCTATATTATAAAGTATAAAATTAATGTGTAAATATATAGGAACCTGTGTTAAAAGTGTTTGGAATATTTGTTTAATTAGTGTTTTTAAATATTCTTTTAACAATTATAGCGTATTTCCCTAAAAAAATACACCCTCCCCTACTGTGACCTAGGATTAGTGTAGATCGTGTCTAGTCCAGAATTACAATAAAAAGTGTAACACTCAAACTAAATAATACACAGTGTGTTAACTTCTCGTCTAACCCTACGGAAGCTAATACATGTTGATTGTTCAAATTAAATAGAAAACGGAAAGTTTGAGAAATTATACATACTACTGGAAAGTTTCATGGAAAAAAACAATTGTTTCTAAACACTAATTCTAACATTTTGTAGGTGGTTTGTTATCTGCCCGACGGCATCCACATTTTGTTTTACTGGCAAAAGTTGTACTTGTCGACGGTTGAAAGGGGTAGCTCCATTTCCCAAAATTTAAATTAGTCATTCTATTCAATTAAAATCAAATGCCTGGACTGTTTTATATAGTATTTCATTTACTCATCGTGTTTATAGATATTTCATCAAAAATGTTTTAATTTCCAAACATATATACAGCTGACTTTAGCAATCCTTATTAAGTTCAATTCGTAACGTGTGGGAATGGTTACACAAACTCGATTTCATTTTACAAATATTTTATTTATTAATTCAATCAAATGTAATGAACCATCTGTCAAAGTTAACATTTAATATAGTATATTGTAATTACTAAAGTAAACAATGATTCTATATTAATTTACAATAGCTTCCATTTCAACATTCCCAAATGAATATTTTTAAGTTTGGAAATTAAATTTCATCGATCAATATTTATAGTTTATTTTGCATTTTAATCATCAAATTAATAACTACACTTTAGCCATTCATACTTGTAATTGTTGATTAATCATGTTTTAATTATTAACAACAAGCACATTCTGAAAGGATATTGTTTCGAGTCTCCGCGCGATCAAAATTAAATCTTCCCATGGATTCTGTTAGTAAGACTACCATTTGAACCAGCTTTGGTGGTAGGTTGGTCTTAAGGAATCACCCTTGCAATACACTGGACTGAAAGTTATAGAAAAATGGGGGCTTTAATCCTGGAAAGGTAAAACCACTCTCAATGTATCACATGCTTTTTCATTCTTCCTATATAAAAACGTGGGTGCACTTTATTTAAATTTAACCATTCTCATACGTAGCATAATAATTTAATCGGTACATATGTGTACAACCCGAACATATAGTGGGATGTGGGGACAAAAACACAACAAAAACACGACATTAGAAAATTTTACTAAAATTATGTTCATGGTCGAGTTATGTAATGTACAGCTGTCACTTTTGATGTATACTTAATCAATACCTATAAATTAATAAACTAAAATCAATGCAACAAACTCATATAGGCCAAATATTGATCCCAATTTTTTATATTATTATTACTATTCGCACCGCGTCTTACTACCCGTTCGGGTTATACCCACTTACGCTAATGTGTAATGGTAGGGTGATTGTGAGATGAAATGGAGG
>CABFOW010006553.1:6983-31088 GCA_902141385.1 Timema californicum | reverse complement strand
ACACACACACAAA
Organism: Timema californicum; assembly: GCA_902141385.1. Lineage (NCBI taxonomy): Eukaryota > Metazoa > Arthropoda > Insecta > Phasmatodea > Timematidae > Timema > Timema californicum. The sequence goes on along the minus strand of CABFOW010006553.1, from coordinate 31,075 downwards.
TCTATAAATTATTTATATTTTTATATCTATAATGTGTGTCTTTATATATCCTGAACGCACGGCTAAAGACGTTTAAACCAAAATAACACCATTCCTTCAAAACCTAAGTACAGTCATTATGTTCAAGCCAACACCAGTTCATTTGGAAATAAATGTTGTAATTTAATTTAATTGAAATGGTGTGGTTAGAACGCCATGTAAATAATCTCTTAGCCTGACCAAAAACTACATCTAAACCATGTCAATGTCTTTATTGGGGTAAAACAAAGACGATTTCCTTATCTTACATTTTAACCACTTATAAATATGTAAACTACTCATACTATCAATATAACAGTTGAAAGCTAGCTTATAAAATGTTTACAATTCAAAGTCCGGCCGTGCGGTTGATAACGTTAATTTCCACTGTGACGTGACTGTATAATTATTGTGTACGTGTCTTACTCCCCCCCAGGAACGTTCGCTGTGATCTGCCTGATGACTGGCAAGACAGTCACTGCCCTCAGTTCGCCTCAGATAGAGGAGAGATTGGTGAGTGGTAACGTTACCACTGAGCCACCCCTCTCGGAACTTCGAGAGTACACGCCCATACAGGTGGCCACGGCTGTCACCTTCATGGTCGGGATTTACCAGGTGCGAGCTCGATACAGCGGAGACTCGTCATACTTTGTCGGGAAAACAACACTCTCTCTTATAGAATGCTGGAGCAATTCTTTTCTTTTTTCTTATGATAATTTATTGTTCCCTCTGAATGCTACTCAGTTGCCAGATCAAATACCTCCTTGGACTATAAATTCCTCTTAATATTTCTCAGCGCTAGGAGCCACCATTGATCTCTATAATATAATTGGATTGACATCTGCGGCTAAAATTTCCGAGCTCAATATTGTGTAACAGAGAAGGAAACTTTCTAGTATCTCCTTCTCTCTTACACACATACAAAGCGTTTTGACATTGTCCACTAATTTTTTAATATTATATTAGATATATCTATGTGTGATAAGTTAAATGAAATAAATGGGGTAATAAAAGGTTTTAAGAGCATAACTAAGCTCAAAACTCATTACTTTTTTCTTTAAATAAGTCTATTTAGGCTAAAATAGTAATATTTCCTACAAGCCTACAAGTTAAACGATCGTTTGAACGTAAGACTTATATACAAAGTTTGTCATCCGAACAATAGTTATCAGGTTTTTAGCGACCTTATTTTGTTATAGTTATCGAACATTAAATAGAATATGGCTTCTGAAAGCAATAGGCTATACAAGCTAAGAGCCAAATTTAATGTATTGTAATATAGTAATACTTCATACAAACCTATAATATAAATGATAATTTAAATGTAAAACTACTACACAAAGTTTGTCATTAGAGCGAATGTAATTAAATTTGAAGCTACCTTTTTTCATTTTGTTATCGAACTTTAAATATAATAATGTTTTTGAAACCATTATATAAGCTAATAACCCATTATAAATTAAATTGTAGTCTTAGAATAATATAAACAACATAGGTTTTAGCTACATATTTTAATGTATTAAAGATTTTATTCTTATTTGTACACTATTGCCTTTAAAACTGAATAGTATATCCCTTAATATAAATTGGTCTTCAGTCAAGTGGAGTAATATTTCGCCAATTAAAAAAACTTTTATTCACCAGACACACGTTTTTATACAAGCACATTGAAATAAACCATTAAATCTGTCCCCTCGATATCAAGCAGACGACAAACTTTAGCGTCACAATTTGGTCCGTTGCAAGGGGTGTGTTTATGTCCATCCAGTATATAGATCACTGGGTCACAGAAGCCAGGCCCACCAAAATTTTTCCAATATTTTTCCATTTCGCTTTATTCTATAAAATATTTATGGAAAAATATTAATATGAATTGGAGCACAATTCTCTACATATAGTGAATTATTTGATTCGTCATACAGTATTTCAGTCAGACTGAACCAGTGCTCTAGTAAATGACTATAGAAGCTACTACGGACCAGCTTTGACAGGCCCTGTATGAGATATTTCTCAAGGTCTATCCTCCTACCATTCTGGTGCGAGCTTTACACCAGCAAATAGGGCCAGCCTGAGCGAGGCCGCTATACGATAAAGATGGTCTATATTTTATTTTTGCATATATGTGTATTGTCATTTGAGTTAAGACCTAAGAAGTAAGATGATGCATGAAAATGATTAATTAAAATTAATATACTAGATTCTTCATTAAAACTGCAAGAAAATCTTTATCTTAAATGGTTAGGAATGCATTTAAGTTGGAACATTGAATATTGCATCACAAATATATTCCGTTATCAAAATTTAATTTAAAAAAAATAACAATCAAGTGTAAAAAATAGGCAAATATTATGCAGATAAATAGAATGTTTAAAAAATACTCTAGTACACATGAAATGGCATTGAGAGAGACGCATCCAGTGATACTATCACGTGGTAGGTTTAATTCAAAACCTGTATCCTTTTAATTCTTTCTATTTGTAGAAAGTGTTCTGTGATTGTGTAATTCTAATGATTTAGAAAAATTAGGTAAAGTTAAATGAATTTAATCTAATAAGTTAATATGTGGTGAGGAAAAAAATAATCACTACTGGTAAGCTTTGACCTGGCCCCACCAAAAATAAAGATCACGCTCCACCACTGCTCTCCTCCTAAACTAAATACCTCCTTGAATTATAAATCCTTGTTACTGTTGCTCTCCTCCTAAACTAAATACCTCCTTAGACTATAAATCCTTGTTACTGTTGCTCTCCTCCTTAAACTAAATACCTCCTTGGACTATAAATCCTTGTTACTGTTGCTCAGCTACTAAACTAAATACCTCCTTGGACTATAAATCCCTGTTAATGTTGCTCAGCTCCCAGACCAAATACTCCCTTGGACCATAAATCCCCATAAGAGTTTTTCAGTTATCAGACTAAATATATCCTTGAACTATAAGTATTTGTTAGTGTTTCTAAGCTCCCAGATCAAATAACTCCTTGGGAGTCATGTTTCTTCTGTATTCAAATACTAACCCATCAATTTGTTCACTTGGTTTAGCTGCTAATGTATATCCTGAGGCTGGGAATTGTGTGCACGCTTCTGTCTGAGACACTAGTTAACGGTTTTACCACTGGCGCTGCTGTTCACGTTCTCAGCTCTCAAATCAAAGATCTTCTGGGAGTGGACATTGCCAAGTACAAAGGACCCTTTAAGGTGGTTTATGTGAGTAATAGTTGTTCGATTTCCCACATAGTGCAGTGCTATGCTGTATAAGAATAGTATTGGGAATTGTTATAGAAATAATTTTATATTATTGGTAATTGCTGCTTGCCTAATATTATTTCCACACCAAAGAGATGAAAGAAACATTTCATAGTAGCATCCACTATTGACACTAATTATATTTATGACTATTTTAATTTAATTTGAGATACTCAATGTTAAAATAAAATTACTTGTAATCTACGGGTAGCTAGCATCCTTCCCATAATACACAGGCTAGCTAGTATCATATTATTGATCATACATTATAAGTCCTCCTCTATAATATGTTATTAGCATTGCTCCGAAAAAAATTAAGATTAGGTGGTGAGGGTGGACTTAAGTTTACATAGCCGATCAAATATATCCACCCTAAATTTGTTTTATATAGAATATTTTGAATAAAATTATAGCAAAATAATTGATTAATGTGTACAAATTGAGGAATAATAAATAACGCCTAGTTTTATTGGCGGGTAAAGTATGAATTTAATTGTATGTTTTGCTTTGTTTATTCCAGTCATTCGTTGAAACATGTTCAAAAATCACAACTGCCAACGTGGCGGCGATCATTATCTCTGCTATCACAATGGTGGTTCTGGTCATCAACAATGAATTTCTTAAGGTAAGAGAAAGAAAACAATTATGTTGGTCTGAGTGGTTATCTAAAAGGAGTGCTTATGTTGAAATATCTTTACTTCGAAAGGTCTAAATCTACCTTCTTTGGTTCTATTATACCCTATGGTGTAGCTTATAGGATAGAGCCATACAAAAATGAAATGTACACTTACATAATATCATATATATGTAATGGAAGTCAAAAGTTCAATAACTATATTAGGAAAAGCGTTTACATTGGCTTCTGAAGTAATATTAACCAACGTCCAATACTACAATAAAGTTATCCTATATTTAATTCGGTAACATTTGTATTTTGAGAATTATATCTGTCCACGCAGGGATTTTTTTATCAAAAGTTATTGAAATTTTAGATTAAGAGCTTATTGGACATCTAATACCGACACAGAAATAGCATTTAACATTATAATTATGCATTTCCTTGAGACTTATTACATATTATCTAATTTAGCTAAGATTCGAATAAAGTGTAATACACTCCTGAAACGTAGATACATAATTCCAACGGTATTTGCCCATTAACATGACATTTTAATCAGGTTTAATATTTCCATTACTGCAGAAGTTACTGCAAGGCCCAACATGTTACTTTAGGGTTACTTGGACTGCCGGTGACTGGGTGGTCAGGATTATAATCTCAATTGTATGTAGTGAGTGTTCTACCCCCGCCAAATTGTCTTCTCCAAAGCAAATGACGGTACATTTCCTCTAAAATTGTCTTACTCATTCTTATTATATGATCGTAATCAACGTATGCGTATAGCCCATTAAGTCATAACGGAANATTCTTATTATATGATCGTAATCAACGTATGCGTATAGCCCATTAAGTCATAACGGAAAAAACCTGCCCTTATTAAAAAAAAATTAGTCTAGCTTAGAAAAACATATATTTATTAAATAAATCTACAAATTTAATATATAGGATGTCGTGACCTCCCCCCTTACCCCCCCCCCTCACCCCTCGTGGGCTTGATCTGTTAAGATAGCTTGCAAGAGGGGTAAAGTTGCAGGCAAGGTAATTGTGTGGGCTATGAATAATATGCAGGATTACGAATTTTGGTTTAATAGTGGGTTGTTACTAAAAGACTTAGCTCAGTCGGTAGCATGTCTCCCTACTGAGCTGAGGGTGCCGGGTTTTAATCCTGGCATGGCCAAAAATTTATAATTGGGGAAATGTGGGTTTACCCTCTCACATTGTTAAATTAACGGCTGGGGAATGGATTTTGTGCCTGTCCTAGTGTTAAGTTAGATTATAAGGCATATGAAGCTATGACAGTCCTGGCAGGCCGGTAGTGGAAAATATATGGCTTGGATAAAAAAAAACTTGACTTGGACCACAGGTTGGAAACAGCAATGGATGTAAAATAAAAGATACATAATTTGATGTTAGTCGAAAGATAAAGAAATGATCTCTAAGTAAAATTGCTACTGATGACCCGAATATGTAATCTGATACGATACGGCGTCGGACAGTGTGTCCACCTGCGATATAGATAAAATTGTGACAGCCCCGTTGCCCAAAAGTTAAGGTATTATATATCATTTACGGCCATTTAGGACGAAAGTAGAAAGTCTCATCTGGACAGTCTTTTATCCTTACTAAATACTACTATAAGGTAGGATTCTGGCACAATATAAGGCCTTACAAACGAGCTTCCTTCAAAAATCATAATATATCATATTTTAGGCTACCTCAACTTATTTAAAGAAAAAAAACACGAGTTTCAAACTTTGTCATGCTCTTCAAACCTTTTATTAATACATTTATTTAATTTTACTAATCACACATTGATCTAATATATTCAATCAAATTAGTGAATTATGTTAAAATGTCACATTGCCTTGTATGTGTGTAAGAAAGAAAGATATACCAGAAAGTTTCCTTCTCTCTTACACAATGGTATGAAGACGACAGCTTGAAAATTTTGGTCGCAGACGTCCATCCAGTTATAGAATAGAGATCAAAGATTTATACATACATTTATTACGTTAATCTCTTTAGTATTTGGAATGGAACCCATTTTCTTTTGTATCATTTCAGCATATTAATAGTTGGAAAAATAATATTCTAGGGTAATTCAACAATGACTTTGGTGTGAAATTTTGTAGGTGATATGGATAAGATAGGAAATGTGATACAAATATACTTTCCAATATACGTGTTTCCCAAAATCAATTTATTTTCAATTATTGTTTGCTATATTTTAACTTTTGGCGCTTATATAAATTAGTTATCTCAAATGATTATGACTGTGCTTTATATTTGATTGTATGTTTAATACTCTGAAAATTTATATTAATTTCTTGTACATAAATACATTTATTCTATTCTCAGTGTATATTGTTGCTATTGAGCATAGCCCGCAATCTTAAAAATATAATATTGTTGACATTTGGATCATGAAAATAAAACGGTCTTTAGGCCAATGTCATCTTCTATTCAGTCGTTACGCATTACATCTAGCATACCCTTGAACTCTCATTAATGTGTATATTTAAATATTTTATTTTGCTGTTAGTTAAACATCTTAGTTCACGTATTTGGGCTTTTGATCTTTGAGTGTGGATCAAATAAAGGTCCATGGTTATTATTATTATTATTATCAACGCGTCTTACTACCCGTTCGGGTTATACACACGCTAATGTGTAATGGTTAGGGTGATTGTGAGATGAAATGGAGGACCTACAGTTTAACGTGGAATCCGAACCACGGTGGAGGCCTGGCATTCCCAAAGGTCCCTGGTGATCATGTTTATTATTGTCCTTGGTACTGCAACACATTCTCTATAGAGAAGGGTTGAAGACATTGGTTGTATAACATAATTATGATAATTTGAGTCATAAAATCGCGACAGTCACAACTAAAAACACTAAACAAACAAAACATCGGCCGACAATGCTGCTAATTCAAACATTACTGTCTAAGTGGAATTTTGCTACTGGGCAGCTCATGTTCCCTTAAAATTCGTTTCCATACCGCATTCGGCATACACTCACTGGCCGTTATCTCTGCCTACTGACAACGGCGCTACTGGACTAGTTGATTTACTAAGATTTATACAATCTACTACAAAAGAAATCTCCTTTCAATGTTTGAAGTTGGGATTTTTTGTAGAGTATGGATCAACAGTTGGTAAAATTTAAATTTGTCTATACAAGTCTTTAGTTAAGGACTTTCATAATCGAAAGTAATGAGGTACAGAATAAGCATATAATTTCCCAAAATTCCCAACTTTCCAGATATAAACCAATATTGGGGATGGGGTTGACACCACCTTAACCGCTCCCCCTGGCGAGATGCCCCTGAACAAGTTAATATCCAATTTAAAATATATTGTAGTATTGGCAGAATGTAAACAATATGGATAATAACTACGTAGTATTTAGATATATTAAAGATTTTACTCGTGTGTGTACATTATTACCTGTAAAACTGAATGGTAAATCCGTGAATGAAAATGTTTCTTCAGCCTAGTGTGATATAAAATTTAACTATTTTCAAACAATAAAACTTTTATTCATCAAATACATGTTTCCGCTCAAGAACATTTAAAGAAACCGTTAAATCTGTTCCCTCACAATAAGGCAGACAACAAACTTGGGCGTCACGCTTTGGTCCTTTGCATGGGGTGTGTTTATGTCCATCTAGAGTGTAAAGATCAGTGGTTGAAAAAGGTTTTGGTAGTCACATAAACAAGGCAGTGACTCATTTTTATTAATTCAGGTTAGATCAAATAATTTGATGTTTAGTTGTGAAAACACGTGTTAAAATGAAAGCATTTTTTTTTTAATTTTAGTCAATATTAAAATCTATTTTTATTTAGATTCAAACAAAAGATGCTTGATTAAAAACACACATTTTATAATAAATCTATTTGCATTAAGTCGATGCAATACCCAGTGCTTGTTAGACAAAATATTACTTAGATTTTATTTGGAAAACTTAAGATTTAAATATAAATAAGATATAACATGTCTGAGGAAACTATTTTTTTCCTTGGAAAAAATTACATATGATTTAAAAAACTGGAAGTAATTTTTTAGACACATAACCGAAATAAAATAATAATTTTATGTCCCTTTTCTGAACCAATTCAAAAATATTTTTGACATCTACAAATAAATATTTATATTACCAATTTGAAACTAAAAATTTGTATTCCTTTTTAATCAAATGGGCTTCCAAATTTATCATCAAATTATTTGTTTGTTGATTTAAGTTACATATATGTGAAGGCTAATTTTGGACTTACTGGATTTCTTACAAAAGTATATAGGTATATGTAAGCCTAAATTAGAAAATTCTCATTCTGTTTCCACTGGAAATTGTTGTATCCTCGAATTCATAATGTCGGTTCCACACAGGCCTACTTGCTATATTTAGTTTTCCTCTTTAACCCATTTTCCAGCCGTACGTGAGTAAAGTGTCAAAGGTTCCTGTACCTATCGAACTGCTGGTGGTAGTGGCCGGAACTCTCGTGTCGACTTATACCAAGGTCATCGCAGACTATGACATCGTAGTGGTGGGGACAATACCAACAGGGTAACTATATAACAAGCAGCTGGTTTTGTGGGGTGAAGAGCATTTATCTCTATAATATAATTGGATGGCCAATCTGTGGATGAAATTTTTCGAGCTAACGTCTGAATACCATTGTTTAAGAGAGAAGTAAACTTTCGGGTATCTCTGTCTCTCTTACACACATACAAGGTAACGTAACATTTTGACATCGTTCATTAATTTGATTACATTATATGAAATAAATGTGTTAGAAGATTTGAAGAACATAACAAAGTTCAAAATTCGGTAGTTTTTTCTTTAATTAAGTTGATTTAGGCTGGTAAATAATATGATTTTTGAAGGAAGCTCGTTTGGGATGCTTTATTTCGAACCAGAATCCTACCTTATAGTAGTATTTAGGTAGGATAAAAGACCGTTATAGACGGTCGTACATCCTACCAAAATACTAATATAATTATAAAATATTAGTATTCTGGTACAAAATAAAGCATTTCAGATCGGATGTGTCAAAAGCCTTGCCAATCTCTAAAAACACATCTACAACCTTTCCGTCACTCAACGCTTCATTCTACCACTCATCCAAACCTAACATATTTATTTCAGAGAAGATTTCTGGACTCTACCCTGAAATAAAGCTTTCATACAATGTAATGTAAATATAGGTACCTTTAAAGCAGATGTTATTCTATCTGTGACGTCATATGGATGGCCCGTTTTTAAGTTAATAGTAGATGTTATTGAATCGATCCTTTTTTAAACTACTAAATTTAATTGCACTATTGGGTTAGGAATGAGGAATGAAATGTACTTATATTTTCGTGGAGGGAGAGTGAGAGACCAACTCTTTGTACACTTGGTTGAAATTACCTTTCACCAGTAAACCAGACAATACAAACTTGGCGTAGAGCTCATCACGTGACCATAGACATGGTCACGTGATGAGATCTACGCTAATAGCAAGACCTAGCGGTTGTCCGCTTGATCCGCTCGGCTCGAGATGGAATAGGTTTTTAGCCATCATTATCAAAATGGAAGAGGGGCTGCTATTTATTTCCTTGGTGGCAGTAAATGACTCTCAATTATTATTACTATTATCATTGTAGCTTGTAATTATTTTACACTCCTTTTAACATGGAGGATAGCAGTCTTAACTCGTACGATTACTTTATGGCTACATCTTAAAAGCTGGACGCTAGTGAAACCAATAACGTAAATACAAGTTATATTCTGACATTGATTTCAACTATCGAATTGTGATTTTTTAAATTTAATTTAATATGGTTCTCTTATTAGGTCAGTTTCCTGGTGATAGCATTCATTATAATATAATGAATAATATATTTAAACTATTGTAGCTAATTTACGGTTAGCATACTTTATTTATCCAACAATTGAATTAATTCTGGCCTAAGACGTTTATATAATACATTATAATATTTATTTTACCTTTTTATCATGCAAGTTTTAGTATTCATGGCAATTCTCTCTTCTGCTTTATCTATTTTTGGACAAAGAGAACTAAACTCTGATAATATGAAATACAGATACTTGATGATTTTGACCCTCCGATCAATCTTTCGGTGGGGAGGTATTTAATATTTTATAGAAACTGGCCTCAACCTTAAAGGATCCTGGTTCGTTAATGTCTCGGACATTCTTTGTCGTGTCCTTACAGCTTGCCGACCCCAACCCTTCCCCCCTTCTCTCTCCTGGCGGACGTGGCTCTGGATAGTTTTACCATCACCATGGTGGCCTACACTGTCACCATGTCCATGGCGCTGATATTTGCGCAGAAACTCAGCTACGAAGTCGACTCGAACCAGGAGCTCCTGGCACAGGTGCGTTGCACCTAATCTTCCCAATCGACACAGGAGAGACTGGGATGTAGTACTACTTGTCTACATCAAGAATTACCTTTTTAACTTTTAGAGGGGACGGGGGGCGAAGCTTAGAAAAAATCTGTTCCTATTTGTTAAAATATGGCATCGATAACAACTAAGCTTCCCCAATAAAAATAATCACAACTAAAATATACAGTCTAATTTTCATAGTAAGAACACTATCTGACAGCTAGAGCAAACTATTAGATCTAGTTTCACGAATTCATATACCAAGTCAAGTAATCTGTAGCTATTGCTTTTAATTATCAACCCATAACATTTTATTGTTATTATTATTATTTATCAATCGACTGTGGAAAAAATCTTTATTTTCTAAAAGGCTCTTCCTATGAAAATTGCACTGTTCCCTTAACTTCTTTTTTTTTAATTCTATGTTGCTATAGACATTACAGATTAATGTTCACATAAGAAATTAAATTAATTACATGTTGTATTAATTTTACTATAGCTCACTTCACAAAATAATAAATACAAAAACATAGTTTTGTAAAAAATACATTTCAAATGTTAGATGTATTTATAACACGACACAATGTGACCTTGCTGTTCAGGGCGCTGGCAACATCGTGGGCTCGTTCTTCTCGTGCATGCCGTTTTCTGCCTCCCTGTCGAGGAGCCTGATCCAACAGACCGTGGGAGGGAAGACTCAGCTGGCGAGCATCGTGTCTTGCTGTATTCTGCTGTGTATCCTTCTGTGGGTGGGACCGTTCTTCGAGCCTCTTCCCCGGGTCAGTTTGAATAAAAGTTTGCTTCAATAGAGTGCGAGGGTGGGACCAAGCCTTTCCCCAGGGTCAGTTTAAATACAGGCAGCTCTAATCTTGTGTGAGGGACGGACCAGGCCTTTCCCCAAGATCAGTTTAAAAATGCAGCTCTAGTATCGTGCCAGGGTGGAGCCGTTCATCATTCATGGGCACTAGGATAGTACCTCGAGGAGAAATACGGGATCAAATAGGCGTAGTTCTGACAACCTATTTTATTTAAGAGACAAACTAGTACAAGATTCTATGGCGGAACCCTCTCAAACGTCCATATTGCTTGTCTGTAGTATGTTCAAAGATATTTATTTCCTTGTCAAGTAACTTAAATTTGTTTATTTCCTAGTCAAGTAACTTAAATGGCAATTCAAAGTTAGTTATTATATTACAAGGACACTATTCTTGTCATAATTGATTATTTACAGGAACACACAAATGGCTCTTAATTTAGGCCTAAATCTGATGATCCTGGCTACCGATTGTCAAAATATTATCTTAATGGAAATATTGATCAATAATATTATTTTCAATAAAATAAAATATATTACTAATTCTATTTAAAGAATCGGATAGAACAACCACAGTGGGGATTGTCTCATGTGGGAGAAGCAAAAAGAATTGTTTATTTCGATGACTGATCTTACAGGAAGTAAGTTTCCATTATTAGAAATTGGTATGTTCAACATAAAACCAACTTGAGTGGTAAATACATCGAGGACACACATCAAATAGGACTGATTTTCATTCAGGAATAGAAATCTGTTTAGACTGTTAGAGTGAGATAAACTCGAGCACAAAACGGGAATAGAAGGCTAAATCTCAGAATAATCAGTGAAGTGCTCCCTTAGACTTCTTGTCACTAATAATAAAACCTGGTGATTGTTGTTAGTGTGTGCTTCCTAGACTTCTTGTCACTAACAATAAAACCGGGTGATTGTTGTTAGTGTGTGCTCCCTGGACTTCTTGTCACTAATAATAAAACCTGGTGATTGTTGTTAATGTGTGCTCCCTAGACTTCTTGTCACTAATAGTAAAACCTGGTGATTGTTGTTAGTGTGTGCTTCCTAGACTTCTTGTCACTAATAATAAAACCTGGTGATTGTTGTTAGTGTGTGCTCCTTAGACTTCTTGTCACTAATAATAAAACCTTCGAGCACAAAACGGGAATAGAAGGCTAAATCTCAGAATAATCAGTGAAGTGCTCCCTAGACTTCTTGTCACTAATAATAAAACCTGGTGATTGTTGTTTTAGTGTGTGCTGGCGAGCATCATAGTGGTAGCCCTGAAAGGGATGCTGATGCAAGCCCTCCAGCTCCCCAAGTTCTGGCGGCTCTCGACCCTGGATGGGGTTGTGTGGCTAGCGACCTTCATAACTGTCGTGTTCATAGACATCGACTATGGTCTCCTGGCCGGAATAGTGCTGTCCCTCGTCTCTATATTCATCCAGGGGATGAAACCTTACACTTGTCTGCTGGGGATAGTCCCTAGCACTGACCTCTACCTGGATGTTAACAGATACAAAGGGGTAAGTGGCATGGATTTTAATTGAGTAAAGGGAAGGGGGAATTAATTTAAAAGACAATGATAGAAAAAAAGGCACTTAATTTGGCTCGAAGATAGTTTTGACTAAACTGTATATTTGTATTACCTTGAATGATTATGCTATGGCACTATATTTTAATCCACACCATAGTGGAACTAAGCAGAGTAGGCTTGCCACCTTTTATTATAAATGGAGGATGCAATAATACCAAGCTCCTAATTCAAGCTACTAAGCAAGCTAAGAAATATAAGCGGTAATGGTTCGATATAAATGAATTGGTATTTGTGTTTGGGTTGAGTGTGTTAAATGGTTTATGCTGTGCCCTTGGTTTACTCTGAAAGGTATCAAGCTTACCTTTCTCAATTCTATTCATGTGTAGCTTATTAGAAAGCGCAATAGTACAATCGTTTAGGGAAAACTCACTTTCTATCGAGTGGAAGAAGTTTAGTTAGTAAATACCCCTCCCCCCAAAATAAATGTAATTAGTTTATGATTTCCATTCATTTCGTTTAAGTAATCTTGAACATTGAAAACAATTTCAATAAATTAAATATAGTCTCTCTCTCTCTCTCTCTCTCTCTCTGTGTGTGTTCAACCAAGTTTAACGTGGTTATTATTTAAATACTTTATTATCTTTAAAATATAACTCTTAAATTATAATTGATAACATTTGACTAATTCAACTATCTTACTTCTAGGCAAAAAAAATTTAAAAATCAGAATGTGAATTTTAAATTTCTTCTTTAATTCAATTGGAGACTTTATGTGTCTGTGTTACATTTTGTTCAGACCCATGAAGTTCAAAATATCAAGATATTCCACTACTGTGGTGGTTTGAACTTTGCAACAAGGGATCACTTCAAGAGTGAACTGTTCCGTCTGATTGGTTTGAATCCTCAGAAACAATTGCTCCGGATCAAAAAAGATTTGAAAAAGAAGGTTGCTTCAGAGAAGAAGTATCTTAAGGTGACCCATAATTAAAAATAATCGTGGTTTAAAATAATAATATGTAACTAAAGATATTTAACCATAATATTGAATGCTGTATTTTATGATGTAACGGTAATGATTTTTAAAATTAATTATCTTTTGTTGAGTTTTAAGAGGTATCTGGAAACGCTTACTAGACGTTCTTAGATGTTGTATAGAGTTTTTGCTTTCTTGTTGAATGGATAACCTAATGAACCTAGCATATTGGCCTAGTGCCTCCATATTATATATAATAGACCTAAACACAGTCTTTTAATATGTTATAAGTTCCCCTTTATACTGGAGAAAGTTTAAAAATTAACGTTCTTAAGTTCAGTAGGGTCCCCATATCCGCGGGTAATACGTTCCTACTACCGTTATACGAGTAGTATACACTACAGTGTACTTACTATTCTCCATTCTTGTTGTAAAGCTCACATGTTGAGGATAACCATGATGGTGATATGATGATACAATACCAGCGATGAGGAGATTAAGTAAGGTGATGCAATAGGCATTGTTACTTATAAATATTTTTATTTATTTAATTAAAGATAAATAAAATAACGCAGAGATAAACCATTGATAGCTGAAACCGTGGATACGGTGGCCTTAAGGCCCAAACACAGACTCCATATCCGTAGGTCCGTGGTCCGTAATCCGTGCTCCTGGTCCATAAGAAATTCTACTAGCGATTACAGTCTCAGTATCCGTAATCACGTGACCGTCTCAACCAATGAGATAGTAAGAGACTTCATCCAATCAAAAAATTCGAAAGAAAATAGTCTACAGCACGGAGAATGCGTTAAGCAGTCAGCTGATCAAAGAAAAAGAAACCAAAAACAAATTTGTTGAGAAAACTTCCAGTATTTATATTAAAATATAGGCTAAGAACAATCACAAGAAATATATTTATAACTTTATTCTAACTATCAAACGTAAAATAATAAGTGTTTGCAATAGCCTGAAAATGCTTAACAGATGTAGGCCTACTAATATTTGGGATGGAAAATAACTAGTATCCATAATTTATCAATTGCAAAAAATTAAATGACGCTAGTAAATAGAAAATAAACCAAATAGGGGTGTTGAACCTACAAAAGCAAAGCTAATATTTCTGAGAACTTGGGTATTTCTCAGAAAACACTTTCCTAGAAGCCGCTCTTCCCCGGGTGTTTAGATTTTTAGAAAAATGTTTCTGAAATAGGTCCGCGTGTAGCCATCTTTTCATTTTGTATATGTTTACTAGCGGCGGATTCTATCACTGCTATTCTCTATTTCAAGGCGCATGCGCCTATTTACTCGGCTGTGATTGGTAGTCCGTATAAACGAGTCCGTAGAAATTAAAGTTGGGCAACTTCTACGGAGTAAGGACTTACGGATAAGGACTCTATGGTCAGAACAATCTAATATTGTAGCATCGATTTCTTACGGACCACGGACCTACGGATACGGAGTCTGTGTCTGGGCCTTTAGTGTACTATCTTTTCGTGTTTATAAAATTATTTAGATTTAAAACATAGATTGATTTGCAGGTTTTATTTTTTAATTACTATAATTATGCTGATTAGCTATAACCGTATTAATCTATAAATATATATGTTTATGCTCATGTTAAAGCTCCTATAAACACGTGGTGTCGACGTGTGTCCAAATCTTAATTAATCTGATGTTAAAAGAAATGACTATTTTTATTATAACATCCTGTTTTCACATGTTTACAGACTGGTGTGGTCAACGTGAGCTATGTTGGTGATGAACAAACACAGTTGAATAATACTGACACTTGTCCTGGAAAAAACGTAGGTTTATAAAATATCACGTTTTTGGGAATAATGAATGATTTAATATATGTAATTCGATATTTAGTTAAATAAATGTCGTGCAAGTTTGAGAAAATCACAACACCATCCGCTTCGCTTATGACTCTCCTTCAATCAGTCGCATCCATTTGTTGGATCTGCACTCGTAATATTGTCAATATTAAACGGCACACGCAAGCCGAGTCACATGTTAGGATTGTCTGAAGATGATGGTTACTGGCCACATCTCTTTACTACTTACGTTGACATGCGTTCAGTCAATCAGAACAAATATAGGTGTAGTATGTGTAAAACAATTTATTTGATCTAGGGTAATGCCGGGATCACGATCAACTTAACTTTAACTTAACGTAATAAAACAGATGTATGCACGTAACTTAACGTAACAACTCGAGCTAAACATCTTCATTCTTGAGTATTATCTGTGATTTGTACTAGTTGTACAGTGATGATCTGTGAATGTTTATAGTTTTCAATCAATATAATAAATATCTATTATTAAAGTTTTTTGATAAATTTAGTTCCCTATTTTAGTTTAATTATTTTGTTTCAATGTCTAATCACTAAAACTTACGCCAAAGAGTAAACATTGGTCATAAAACCAACAAATGAATTACTAAATAGCCCTGTTGACGTCACTCGCATAATGATTGGCTGGCTGGATCACGTGATACCCTTCAAGTAACGTTCACTTGAAGTAAAAAGACCTCCCAAGACATCTCTTACGTTAAGTTAACTGCAAGTCAACGTTAAGTTACGTGCATCGTGATCGCTTCCATTTAAACACACGAGGAGGTCCTTTACGTTAAGTTGATCGTGATCCTGGCATAATAGTTTGTGGAAATACAAATTTAAAAATTTTGCGATCAATTTTTTTTTTTTTTTAGTGATATTAATAAGAATGGTTCCATCTCATAAGCTGCACCAAAGTAGTATAAATTAATTTCAGATTCTACAGTTCATAGTAAATAAAGGATACACAATAAATAGTAAATCCCGTCCAAAATATGAACAGAGTTTAATTTACGTGACTGTGTGTGCTGTGTTCCAGTCACATGACGGTAATAGCTTAGATCTAGTGGCGTGGCGTGTTACCAGAGGAATCAGGTCAGGTCATTGTTCAGGTATAAAAGAAAATACAGTCCCAATGGAACGTCCATGACTGTAGAGGTTCATGTCACACTGATCGCGCATTCTGTGAATGTAAAGTTGATTTGTTTGAAATTATACACACCGGTTTTTATATATATATATATATAGAGAGAGAGAGAGAGTTCGAAATATGTGTCCAAACTATATGATTAGGATGAAAGACCTAAAAAAAACATTAAAATTAATATAAAATTTACTAAGTCTTCCTAAAAATTCCATTTAGTTCTGTATTACTGTAACAGATATTTTTTTTTAAAAGGAGACATATGTGATATAAAAACTTAGAACGTAAATTTTACCTGTGCGGAAAATTGATGGTTAATATCAGTTTTGTTGTATTTCCATAGATGAGGTGCCTAATTCTAGACTTCTCAGCTCTGAGCTACATCGACCCTTCAGGAGTGAATATGTTGCGGATATTAGGGGAGGAGTTCAGTAAAATTGACATCCCAGTTTACGTTTCTGGGAGCTCTTGTAAGTACATAAATAATGCATCACAATTTCTAACGTCATTATTGATTTAATACCCAAACATGCCGCTACAGTAGGAAATTATATATTTAATGGTTTGTAGTTATAAAGTAATAATATAATGTGCATTGTTATGATTTTAAAATCAATACAAGTAAATATCCTCAAACACATAAGCACCTGCTCTAAAAATTATTTGTGCATTATTAGTCCAAATTTACATAATATAGAGATGAATTCTATCATCTTTCAAACCAACTTCTCCAAAAACACTTTTAGCAAATCATTATTAATCTAGTGAGCAAGTAAACTCTGTTTACTCTGAAATATCAAGCTAAAACTATACTTCATTGATAGCAATTAGTGAGTTAAGTTGAAAAGGGTAAAAAGTATCTACATCAAAACTCCTTGTCACAGAATGCCAGGGGTGATACTAAATATATTATTAATATAATCGCTGTTTTGTAAATTATTGATTATTTCCTGCTTTTAGGTCCTGTGTATGAGAACTTGAAGAGATGCGGTTTGTTTGGGGAAGCTGAAAGTCAGTTCAAAATATTCCCAACAGTGCACGATGCTGTAATGTTCGTGAGAACGCAAACTCCGTCTAACAATCAGACGTTCAGTGTAAGACTTTGAAAAGGTTTTTGAATCGGTGTATTAATAAACATTGATATTATTATACAAGAAGATCGGGGTTTTTTTTTAGTGTGTGCGATTGACAATGTGATTTTGTAAATGCAACATTTTATTACCAGGCTTATTAGGCTGAACTGTGATCTTAGTGCACGAATAACCCAAATATAGGACAAAAGTATTTGTGAAGTGTGTTCTCGTGTTAGAATAGAATATATAAGATTAAAAGTGATATCGCATCTGTTCGTGGAATTTTATTTGTAATGAAAATACCCCCTACTGGAAAAGGACATAAAGTAATTAATATAATAGAATGAAGTTTAAAGATGCATCAATTTCATAAAACTGTAATGATTATAATCTATAACCTAGTTCGTCAGTGGCCCATATTAATTATGCCTTAGAAGAAATTGTGGCAACTAGGAACAGTGGAGAAACAATATTGGGAGACAGTTGAAATATGAGTGGGTAAAAATGCGCTATCCTTTCTGTTAATCTTAAAAACGTGTGATAAGGGGCAACTTTGTGGCTCCAACTATTTAAAATCTAGAAAGAATTGAAGAGAATTAAAACTCTTTTCAATTTGCATGCAAGGCCAGCTGCCATTACAAAGGCTAGGTGGGGCTCTTTATAACCCGTGAGGTGGAAATGCTTTATATGATTTTAAGGCTTGCAATTATTTGAATTCTAGTCGAAGTCACTCACTCATCTAAAGAGCGATTATTAATATTGTACACATAGAATTATAATATTCATAAGCGAAAATAAAAAACATCTTAAGATTCCATCCGTGCTTCTATGTAAAACAAACAAACCAATTAAAACTTGGCCAAAACTTATATACTAACGCATGAAAATAATATCAAAGCTACAAAAGAAAAATGTATTACTAGTAATAAGAACTGTATCTTAGAATTTTAAAAGATATTCAAAACGACTTAAATATTCTCGTACGTCAAGTCAGGTGATCAGGAGATGTAATTTTTGATGGATAGTATTTTTTTATATATAAAAACAATAATGAAATGCTATTATAATGAACTGAAATAAATATGTGCAGTCAACTCTTGTTATAAAGAACCTCTAGAGACTCAGATATTTTGTTAACTATGTCCAAGTTCAATAAAACTTATTTTTAAATCTTAATGTAGTGGATTAGTGACTAATAAAATAAGAGTTAAAATACAATCACTCTTTATTGAAATCTATTAATTAATCTTTTAAAAAATCGTTAATATGCTGTTGTTTACTGTATACTATTTTAGTTAATATTTCTTCCAGATCCTTCTCTAGGGTATGTGCTTTTTCCACACTTGATTCCATTATCCATGCATTCAAAAAACTAAACTGTGTAGAAAACTTTAATTTTTTGAGTTCTCTATACCGTCTTGAAGAAAGGGATTAATGAAAACAATTACTAAATGGCCACAGACTGTAATTCCCTGTCCTGTCGTATTAATACAACTCGGAAGACTGTCTTCATTCACTTGCCGCAGACAAAGGTACTAAAACTTAACCAGGTAATTGAGTGCAGTAACTGTTTAAGCTCAGCCCTCTCCCCCTGCATTCCTTTTCCACATTCTGTACTTTGTCAAGCTTTGTACTACCTGAACAATAACTCGGGTAGAGAATCGGTGTCTTCAAGTTTAAACAACCGAAAATGTATGATGTTAAAGAATTATGATGCTAGAATGACACTTATTATTGAAAAGTTTCAATTTTTCTGTTCACTTAAACCAGTTGAGGGTTAATTATAAACGATTTTTAACACATATTGAAATGTATGTGAGTTGGTACCAATGAATTAGGTTCACGGTAGCCGAATGCTAATTACACCCGAGTTCACTAAAATTAGATTTGACTCTATATACTAAAAAATATATAACTATAATGGATCAAACCTTTATCTTTATTAACTTCATTCTACTAGGCCTACTAACGCTCTGATCACATAACATATAATATTAAACCATAATATTTAGACAATCTTCTTTTCTCTAAATTTTAAAAACGGAAAATGAGTACTATATCATGAGTTTGAATACGAAAGGGCTATTATGATTAAAAGTATATTGATTATAATTATTTTTATATGAGAAAGAAGGTAGCATGTGTAACTAAAGTGAAATTTCCCTTGACGGACACCTTTAAAATATCTGATTATTTTTTAAATAGGGCAGTTTAAACTTCCTCCATGAAATAATATGGGTCACTACGGTGAAACAACTTTTCAATAACGGACACATACATTGCTAGAGACTCATATGTATGTATAACAATCTCCAAATAGCGGACAAAAATTGAAAACACCCATCCTTTTATAGTATTTTACTGTGTGATTGTTAGTAATGACTTTGTCTTACGTGAGATATAAGCGGATTTGATTTCCCGCTTTATTAAAAGTTAATAAAATAGCATGAATATTAATGACAACGGTTAACATACAACCCCTTACGGCCCATCAGTGGGGGTTCTTCCAGCCGTATAGTTTGTGTTCATGTGTACATTAACAGTACAAAAAAGCTAGTATTCCCATTTCATTTTTGTATTATTGTCAATGGGTTTTTTTCTCGCGGCGTTGGTGCGGTGTTTTAATGGCAATTGTTTAGTATTATTGTTTCGTCTGCTAGAGCACCAACTTACACAAATATTTAGTTTTCAGTAGAACTAATAGATGGCTTTTACATAGCTTCTAAGCTATTCGGTAGGAAGCAGCACTGCGGGACCAAGTGTTTTGTCGTTAGAATAGTTTGATGCAGTCTTCACTATGAAAACTGCGAGAAGTGTAAAATTATCGAGACTGCTTCAAGTCTGCATCAAGTCAAGTGTACTTGACTATTCGGATACAGCCCAAGTTCCACTATGATACATAAGGTAGGGCCATAATAAAATAATTCGAGAAAAGAGCACTTCTTAATATACTAAATGCAGTTTAACCTAAGCTATCATAGTATTATAAACCACGAGGCCAAAATTCAATGTCAATCTCTTTGTACATTTTATTTTCTACGGGAAACTCAAGTTTCATAGACAGCTAACCCATGGTATCCTCTTAAATGCCCGTATTAGCACTTACTTTGGAAGTTGAAAACACATTAAAAAAAACACCTTAATTTAGAATTATAATAATGTTTTTATACGAAGCGTGTACAGAAAGTAAAGATACAAATACCAAAGCATTTAAAAAATATTATTTTACCAAACTTTTACTGAAAACTACTTAGATGTGGCTAAGTTTATTTTGTCACCTATTCACCGCCATTGTCCAAACACTTATTAAGCCTGGAAACCAATTTCTTTATCTCCTAGTCAAAGTCTGACGCCTGTTCTTTGAACCACGTTGTGACTTCTTCTTTCACCTCATCATCATCATCGAATTTTTGTTCCCGCCCAGATGTTTCTTTGGGTGAAGAAACAAGTGGTAATCGCTAGGCACGAGGTCTGTACTGTAAGTAGGATGATCCCAAACATCCCTATTGAAACTGTCAAGCAGCTCACTGATGGCATGCACGGTGTGGGCACGAGCATTGTCTGGGAGCAGGCAGAAGCCATCAGTCAACAATCCCCTTCTTTTGTTCTGAATGACCTGTCGAAGCAGTCTCAAGGTCTCACATTAAACATTGGAATTAATATTATTGTGGCATAAAGTCAACAGGAAAATGCATCTTCAGTCCCAGAAAACTGTAGCTATAATTTATTTAATTTTTTGCTTAAGTCGACGTTTTCAATTTTTTTGTTTTAGGGCAATGCATATGGCATCATTGCAATGACTGCTGCTTCAATTCAGGATTGTGGTGATAAAATCCATCCTCAGTTCCCCTTTCCTCTGCGAAACGCGCGAGAAACGTTAGCGAGGAACACATTGGTTTTGTCTTGTGGTCGTCATAGAGTAGCTCTTTATCTCGATTGTATATTATTTATTAACTTGTTTGAGTCGTCCTGTTCAACAACAATCATATTACTAACACGCTTATGTTAAATTTTAAAATTGTTATAATTGCATGCAAATATTGTTGATGGCAGTTATTTAAACTCTAGTAGACAAACACCAAACGCGAGAATTCTTATTTCTTACCAGCCATTAAAAAAAAATCCTTTAAGTTTCCAGCACTTCTAATTTGTATTCCCTTTTCTATGGACTAGAGCTAAAAGTCAAAATTGTTTGATCACAATGATTGACATACTTTGAATTCTTAATGTCATATGTTCAAGTAGAAGTGAAGTCACCAAGTTGGGGTTTTTAGTGTGTAAACAGCTTAATGTGATAAATAGCTACCAACAAGTGATATTTTGTAAGATAAACTAGAAACTACAAATTTTAAATGTAATGTTTTAAACTCTTTATCTAAACTCATTTAAAAATCTCCAAGAAATTGGAATATTTGTACTTTTAGAAAACTATTTCAGATCTCAATGTTTTAATTTTTATGTGTGATTGATACATATTTTTGTAAAACTATAATGTAATTTATCTTGTGTCTACATAAATAAAATTATTTTTTCACTTGATTTTTAAAATTATTAATAATGTGCTGATATTAAACTAAAATTCTTAATTTTAACTACCTTACTAATACAGAAAAAATCATTTTCAAACTAAAGTTTTTTTTATTTCTCATCACAGTCATTGTATCGATACATGTAATGATTTTTGTATTCTACTGTACTTGGTTCAGTTTATTCGACAATATGGTTAGAGAAACCTTTAGACAATCTACAAATACATTTAGTCACTGTTTAATTCAATTTATTTAAGCTAATTCAAACAGGTTTAATTTTATTATACTATGATAACTCTCAATCCAATCTTATTACCGAAAGGTTAATCCAAATTCCTTTTTGTTATTTTACCTAATTTTAGAATATATTTTATCCATCTATATAAATATACAAATAAAGAATCGGACATAATTTCGTCTGCTGCCCGTGAGGCCAACATTGAATGCTAATGGTTTGCTGTTAGGAGGTAAAACATTAGGTTTGTATATTTCAATGTGGGCTTGTTTGAATTAAGTACCAGTAGCTAATCATAATTATGTTCTGTAACTTTTCAATTAGGTAGTCAAAATATTGACCATCACCAAAATAAGTTTAATAAATTGAGATAAATATTGCTTTAATTTTAAACACCAAATGGGCAAAGAAAACTAGTTGCTGTGTATTCACACGTTCGCCAAAAAACTAGCACAGAACAGAAACGTGGTCACATGACGCACTCTAAACCAATCACAAGATTTCCGCTTAATCAGCACGAGCTGTTCTGCTGAAGTTCAACTATTCTCTACTTTGTCCGCTCTGCCCAAGATGCTTGGCACAGTCAGACAAAAGATAGCTGACAGCTTCGTTGGCCGTTGTGAGGAGATTTTAAATAACCCGTTAATTCAAAGCGTGTTTATCGATGTATCAGATTGTCTCACGACACAGCCCTATAATTTGAAAACAACAATAGGTAAAATTATAAATATATGTTTATCCCCTAGAAAATAAAATATATTGGTAATCAGCTGTTTTAAAGCATTGCAGTGTATCATGGGTCAACTTTAAGTGTATGAATTACTGCGCAGATTCTGCTTTCTATTTTTTGGCGTACGTGTTGTTAATCAAGCTTTAGTGTCTAGGGACAGAATAAGTCGGTTTTCCCAAATCAGTTGCGCCTGCACCAGTTGCAGCTTCACATCAGTTTAATTAAACTGATTTGTTGTAACAGTATCAGGATGGTGGTAAAACTCGACTGTGTTGTCACCTGTTTTAAGTTTCAACTGATGTGCTCTACTGCCAGGGTCGGATTTACGCATAGGCCTAGTAGGCACGTGTCTACGGCGGGAGATTTTGGATGACGAAAACCATATTTAATTTTTTCTGCCATTTAACATAATTTTATGGCTTCATCGTGTGTGTGTGTGTGTGTGTGTATTGTGCGTGTGCGTGTGCGTGTGTGTGTGTGTGTGTGTGTGTGTGGGATTGTCGTGATTTGCTGTATCTGCGTACCAACATGACAGAGAATCGCCTTAATTAATTGACAATCGTCTTAATTGGTCACTTATTGGATAAAATGAAGTGTGTCTGGCATCACCGACCAGTTCATTCAGCACAAATCAAGACGAAAGATACTATCGACTATTTTATTATTGTGTACATATTAATATTTTATTTGTACTAACATGTTATACATTCTACTAATGCAAACTTTATATTGTTAAATTAAATTATATTTTAATTTGTGTGTTGTGATAGTGTAAGAGTATATATTTCAATTTTCTAAGTCTTTACTTAGATTCCTACTGGTTTTAAAACCTCACTCTAATAAATAATCAAATAATGTGAGTACATTTTATCTGTCATTTCACGGAGAGCCCTTTTGTAGATGGTATAAATGTGTGTTGGTGCATGAGAGAAGAGATGAGGGGGGGGGGGGG
>CABFOW010006552.1:0-31107 GCA_902141385.1 Timema californicum | reverse complement strand
GCAAGTTTGAGCATGGTAAGTGCCCCTCAGCTTTCTTCATTGGGGCAGTGGCTTATGATGCAGTAAATACGAAAAATATTTTCGTTGTTTTTTTCTAAGTGTGACATGAATTGCCATTTCCCTATTATTTTTTTCTCAGACTTTCCAGACTGTAGTAGGCACCCTGTAATATACGATTTATATTTATTTTATATATATATATACATACTGTATAATATCGTATATATATGTAATATATATGGGGTGGACACAATGTGGCTCGCGGGCCGTGTGCGATTCATGCCCGCCCGTCATGCGGCTCTTTTCATATTGTAAAACAATAAATGATAAAAATTGAAAACTTTTCTTAAACACAAGTTTGTCATTATTAATAATACAATATATATATTTGATCAAACTTAGTAACTATAAAACACAAAAAAAAAATTGTTTTAAAGTATTTTTTAATCATTTGTTAGATTTTTCTGCCTTAAACGTGGCAATAAATTTGTCATAATGAAAAAAATACAAAAACAGACCAAAAATAAATTAATAGCTATGGTCAAACAATTTTCATATGACAAACAATTATAAACCGAGGAAACACATTTTACTTTTCAAAATTAAAATGTTGGACTTTGTTTTCAAATTAGAATCCAAGTTATTGCCTGGTCAATTTAGTAAAATACTTCCATCTTCCTCTATCCCTTCCACCATTCTTCTCCTCTACCTTGCATACTTTGTTATCTGATCCTCCCATATTTTTTCCTACAAACGTAATCTCTATCATTCTCTTTTGTATTCTCTCCTTTTCCCTCATTACATGACGATATTATTTCAGTCTTGCTTCTACTACTAGCTCAAGTATTCCCTATACCTCTATTCTTTTCCAGATAACTTCATTCTCTTGTGACAGCTAATATGCTCCTCATAAGCTTAATTACTATGGTCTCCCCTTTCCTAGTCTCTCTTACAGTCAATCTCAATGCTTTTGCACAAATCTAAGTGTGGGTACAAAATAAGCCCTATACAAAAGATTGCTTACACTGCTATAGACTAACTCCCCCTAGTGCAATATACTTATTAAATTGACTTTACTCTAGGTCCATCTATTTTCAAGAAACCTTGTTGAAAATATGTGCTAAAGGAGTACCAGCTGTTGTGGAGATGATAAACTATTAAAATAACTTTATATAACTACAAGCAGTACTCAAAGATGTGACATTCCTCAAGTATTATCCAAGAGTACAAAATATATGATGCATGGTTTTATAACACCTCTTTTCAGGTCTTTATGGTATTTTCAAATATTATTAAAGATAATACATTCTCGATTTGGTTAGTAAATTTCATAGCTTAGTTATATGCATTCTCATTTTCTTAAAACTTCTCAAATTTTCGAGAATCATTTTAAGAGTTCAAGATGACACAAAGACACTTTTTTCTAGACTATCTCTGATTTTCCCATCTCACATATCCCTAATTAAAACATTCCAACCAGAGTGCTAACTCATGACCACAATAATACCGACTCGTCAGCAGCCATCAATTTACGAACTGCCAAACATTTGTAAATAGACCAGTGTAAACACAAATTTCTAAAGTGCTCATGCCTCAGTGACAAATTGAACTTTGTGTATAGTATAATTACATGGGTACTAGCATTTGAACCTAATCATTTAAGTTGCTAAATCATGTAAATTTGTACCAAACATAAAAAAGGGGACCAGAACACTTTTACAAATATAGGGAGTTAAGTAGCCCAACTACAGCACTATTAAATCCTTTGTCATGCTCTTGCCTGATTGTACAAGGGCGTCACTTTCCACACCTGCCACCATCCCCTCAGGGCCAAGAATTGCTGATCCCCTACAACTCTTTTCGTGACTGTTCGGTCCCAAGCCCTTCCCAACCATGCAACAGTTTGATAGCTTGGCAAGTTCCCCTCACGCTCACGGCAGTAACTTGGCAAGTTCCCCTCCCACTCACTGCAGTAGCTCGCCGAGCTCCTCTCACGTTGGTAATGCGACAAGCTCTCCTCCCACTCACCAGTCTGCATCCTGTGGGCCAACTCGCCTTACCACGCCGTGCTCTATCCAATGGATAAATCATGCACAACTAGCAAGTACATAAGTACCTGCATCCCCATCTCATAATATCATGCAGAGGGGCAGAGACAAATTTTAACAAACAAAAGTGTAATGTAAATGGGTTAACCAAAAATTCAAGAACATGGATTGGATATTTTCTTAAGGATTAGTAATAGTTTCGATGATAGCATTTTAATACCTTCTTTCACCTAGTTAAATGGCCGCATGGTTTAAGGCGTCATTTTAACAATAGACTTTACTGCCAATGAGAGGTAAATCTGGGTTTGAATCTCAGTCGATGTATTGAGGGTTTATTTTCCAAATAGGTTTTCACTCCCCCTCTATATAAATGTAGGTAGACTTCCTCTGAAATTAAACCTTTCTCATCTTTAACTCATTAGCATAATTTTAGTATGTAGGCGTATAGCCTGAACATGTAAGACGCAAGGCTAAAAAAAACGTTCCAGGCCAAGTTCTGGATTGTATTTCTTAACATTAGAGGAAAGATTGCAGTCAAAAGGGGGATATGGAACACTGTATCCTCAAATTTTTCAATAATTTTGAAATGTATGCAGAATGAGTCCAAAAAATATTTATTTTAATGTGTTGCATGAAAATTGAAAATGTCAAGCTTTTGGAATTTTTTTAAAATTATGTTGTAATTTTGTAGTAGGGAAAAGAGCCACCAACTCCAAAAGATGGGCATGATAATGGTAGTTTAGAGACAGTGTTAATTTGATTAGAGTGTAGAGATTATAGGAATTCCAGTTATTAATATAATTTGGAAAACCATTCAGTGCACCAAGCTGTGATTGATACTTTGTCTTTAACGTCATTGGAAATCCAATATATTGAGTGTTATAAACGTTAGACAATGTGACCATTGGTGCAGGTGTTACTTAACCTTCTATGAATATGTACAATTTTATTAAGATTACTTTTTGCATTGCTCGAACCAATTTATTTTTTGAGTATACATATTACATAAATTGAAGTAGGTATTCTTAATTTTCATGTGATCATACATCATACACCTAAATATGATAATAGTAAATAATATTTTAAAATATATCACTTACACTTTAGATTTGCTTGAAATATCTCTTATTTAATATTTTTATATCCATGTTGATAATTTTATAAGTATATATAAACTTTTAAGTATTGCTTTATGCAGTAATATTTCTAATTAAAACTTTATTTTTTTAAATTTTGGGCATCCTTGACCTTACCACAAGATCTCTCCTTTTTTGTAATTAATATATTTGTGGTATTTAATACACTTTCTGAACCAACATATTGTATCAATACATGACTTACAAACAAAAACACCCAACAGCCAGCCTATGGCCCTAAACCCACGATTGGGAAAGAGTAAGCATCAATTTATTCAATTACATTTTTTTTATCACATTAGGAGTTGAACCATGGTCTCTTATTTAAATTGACATATGTAATTGACCAAGAATGTGTTGGATACTCCAGGAACAAAATTATCACACTATAATGCCAAAGTACATGTACATAGTGAATTTGGATTAAATCATTATTTTGTTTAATTTTAGACACCATAGAACAGGGATGGTAAAACTTTTCCAACCAGTTTAAACCTAATTAATAGATGAATTTTAAACTATTGTATTGCCAAGATATCTATGTTCAGTTCACTTCAACAGCCCACAAAATGCAGCAAGAGACTTCTAATAGTTGACTTTACAAAGTACATTGTGACATGACATGTCTGTCAAAATATTGACTTAAAAATGTATGCCCTGTTAGGAAATGTTTTGATTAATGTTAAGTTTTTTCATGTCAGCATGTCACCCAAATCGTGTTCTTGTGTCACCCAATGGTAGGTGTGCCATTGATTTGCCATCCCTGCTATAGGACAATAGTCATTATTGGCCAAAGGAATATGATTCATATTTTTTTATTTATATATTGTTATTTAGTTGGGAATTCTAAAGAAATAAAACCCAGACAAGACCAAGACTTTGATAGGAGTATAATGCTTTAGCTGCACAATTAGCTAGCTTTCTAGTGTCATGTGTTTCAATTAAAACCGAAAATAAAAAATATTATTATAAAGCTACCCATACAGTATATACAATGTTGATATTCCAAATTAAGTGATACCTCAACTATGTCAATAGGCCAACATTGTGTCAAGTTATCAACAAATTTAAGCTCTTGCTCAAAAATAAACAATTTTTAGTGACAATATTCTTATATTTCCATACCTATTAAATGTATACATTTGTAGGAAAGTGAAATAAACTTGGGCTTAAAAAGTGGTCGAGTAATTAAAATAGAGAAAATTATTTCTAATAAAAATAAAAGTATTGATTGAATAAACTAATAAAGATGTGTTTATAACTTTTACATTGTGTCCCGTGTGTATATGAAAATTTAAAAACTTTAAATTTTTTAAGAAGAGACCTTTAATATATAAAGCTTTGTCCCATTCATTTGAAATAACATTTTGTTACTTCTTTTTATTTGTTACCAAAATTCTTTTAAATTCATGTTTATAAAAAATTGTGATTGTGTTTTTGAGAGAAATTTTAGATAAAGTCTACAATGGAAACAAATTACACAAGTGTTGATGATCTTTAGATTTTTTTTAAATCTTATAAAATTCAGGAACTTTCACAAAGTTATCCCTCCAACTTTATCAGAGCATTTTAAAGTGTTTGTAAAGTTTTATAAAAATATATATTTTAGGTTAATTAAAATTAATAATAAATGATTACACACCCAACTTAAAAAAACATTAGAGTAGTCAAAATATAATTTGAAAATAAACTATAAACTACATATATATGGTTACAGGGTATCCATTATATTATATTATATTAATATGCCTAATATATTATGTAAAAAGTAGAAATTCCAACAAGGCTAAAAAAAATATTTAGGCCAGTTTTCGTAACTATTAATTAAACTGACTTCATAACTTGTTTCACACAATTAACAACAAACTCATTTTTATATGCTTCTATTTCTAAACGGTTTCCTGGGTTTTTAACATCATTTAATGATTTTTCCAAAAAGATGACTGCTTCTTCAGAGAAGCGTTGACCTCTTAAATTTGTTATGACAGAAGCATCTCCATGAAATCCACTAGCTGACATAAATCCAGGCGGAATTTGTAGTGTGATGTCTTCTATTATTCCGTTGTTTATGTCCAGCTTAATTCGCAATTCTTCATCAGCCATACTGTCTTCAGTGAGCTCTTCTGGGACACGAAATGAGCGTGTCACAGTGAATTTTGGGGTTTTCCCGAAGCGCCAATCCCAGCTTGCCAATTCTTCACGGGACTTCTCTAAGCCTAAGACCAAAAAAACCTCTTAAAAGTGTAATCTTAAATAAACACTACACAAATGTGTAAGAAATTATCAACCAAATTAATCATACTTATTTAAATACCCAAATGAAGCATAATGTAATAAGAAGCGTTTTATTATATTTAAAGGTTCTGAAAAAATGCTTGGTGGAAATCTAGATAATATAAGGAAAAAAAAATTAACTAGCAAGGGATTGGGTTTTATATTCAAATAGTAAAAATTTTTAGTAATCAATAATTGATGTTAGTATAGAAATAAATCACTTAATAAAACCAATTACTTTTATATAGTTAAAAGATTAACTTATTTCCAGGCTATGCAGAAAAATATGGACAAGTAGGAATTTTCAATTTCATATAAATTTTTTATCTGTTAGCATTTTAGTGTAAAAACTTTTTTTTTCTAGATGCCATGGCTAAATGTAATAATGCAATAATCAAATGTATGAAACTGGTCTTTAGTTGTACTTTCATAGTACCTTAAAGACCTATCATACTTTTTAAACTATTTCATTTCATAAACTTGAAAAGAGTAAACATTTGGAAAACAAGCGCTTTTATGATAAAAATGATGGAATTATCTATTTAGTTTTTGAGTGTTTTCAAGCATTGCCTATTACTACCTGTTTAGGTTATACACTAAAGTTGAGTTTTAATTATTCCCAACTAGTTCAAAAGTTATGTTTATAGTAAAAATGACAATATCTCAATACAGAACATACAACAAAGGTAAATAAGATTAACTGTTTCAATATATGTTTGGAAGGAGGATGGAAAATTTAGTTGAAAAAGGTCAATATTTTAGTGATGGTGAATTATAATGGAAAATAAAGACTAATTAATATTTCTTTAAGTTTATTTTCCAACCAAACTCCATAGTTACGTTTTAATAAAGGTATGCAAATGTGCAATTTATATATAATATGATTGAAGTTAACAAGTATTTCTAAGATGTGTATTTGGTCAAATTATCAGAATGATGTGCCACAACATATAGGACTAGAGATTTTGTTATAAAAGGCATAAACAATAAGACAGGCGGTAAGTTTGATAGAACCTGCTAGCTTTGGTTTTAAACTAACTGTAAAGTACCCCATAAAAACAAAGTGGCTGTTAGTTTAGCTCTTGTTCTAGCTCTAGCTATGGACCAGCAAATATTAAATTCAGGTTATAATTAATTAGTTTTATTTTGTGGATACCCACAAGAGTATGGGTAAAAACATTTACAGTCAAACTTCCCTGACTTTAATCTTAAATACTTATGAAAATAAAGAAAAACATTGGTTAAAAAAAATGTAAGCCCATCCTTTTACTTCTTTGCCAAGCAGGCTTAATTAGACATAGGGAAAATGTAATTTGTGATAGTTTGTAATGCTATATGATAAGCAGTATTTTTCCAGATAATGAACTTTAAACTTAGCTTGAAGAGAACTTAGACCTTATGATAGTTTGAATTCAGAAAATTTGACTATCATTTAGGAGATGCATAAACACACTATATAATGAGTATCAGAATGAGTACCTAAATTACAATGCATGTACCATACATTGTCAAAAGCATTGAGGTTATATTACTTTAAACTATAATAAAAAATATATTAGATTTAATTTACCAGGAAACCAGCCTTCTGTTGGGTTGACCAGCTGGAATCCATACTGTTGACTGATGAGGTCATGACCACCATCTTGCATGCTCTGTGGACATGTGCGCAGGAATTCCCAGCCTACAGCAGAGAACAACTGTTCCATATTGATGTGACTGTTCACTTCACACAAGTTCATCACTGGGGATGGCATACTCTGTGTTGCATTGGTTGAGATGCCCATCTACAACATCAAATAGTCAAAATGTGATTTAATCTTTACTAAGGTTTGAGAGTATAAGATTTATAAGATTTACATAAATTATAGGTTATCAAAATCAAAAGGGTTTATTCATTAGCTAACCTCCATGTTTTTAAATTGTATTTTAAGTTGCTTAGCACTTAGCCTACTAATTTTTGCTCCATTGTGAGTTTCCAGTATTAAAAACAGATGGTAGAAGCTGAAAACAAACAGTTTAAGCCAAATTAAAACTATGATTGGAAGCATCACTTGTGGCTAGGAGAAACTATCAAAAGTAACCAAGTGCTTGCTTAGAGAGCAAGCCTCCTTTGGGTTATTTTCTTAAGATCTGATAATCTCTCAATAGAACTGGATTGCTGATGATGGAAAGGTCAGGATTAGAATCCTGGTCGGGTGTGGTTTTTTCCCTAAATAGTTTTCCACACACCCTCATTGCAAAATTGTGTACACTTCTTCTAAATTCAACCTTATCATTCTTAAACCAATAATGTATACAGGCAGATAACACAAAAAAGAATCTTAAGATTTGATCAAGAAATGAGCTTGAAGCTTTGTCAGATTTTGATTTAACCAGTCTAAAAATCTTTATTAGTTTAATTTAAGAAAAATGAATAAAATAAAATTGTATGTCTGATTTCCTGCAAGAATAATTCATGGAATGATGGGGAATGTCTTTAAAAATTACAAACCAGTATTTTCTTGGAATATGAAATCATAAACATATTCAATGTGGTATATTGTAATAGAAATCAAGGTCCCTGGCTATATTTATTGATTGTAATTAAAATCAGGATTTGCATGAGCAGAAATCAAAATATATATGCTAAATAATGATATATAAAAACGGGTGTTAGTAAATATCTTAATGACTGATAAAACAAGGAAAGAAAGTCAAATACTAAAAACCAATGGCAAGATTATGTAGCAGAGGAAAGTAAGAACTTTGGCCCTTCAGAATGTAGTATGTGTTTATAGCTTCCCACTCTATTACAGGAATTAAAATAATCAATAAACCTTGACTCATTTTGAAACACACATATAAGCACTCATAGGACAAATTCAAGTTTGGCTTTTAACATTATTCAGCCCAAAATTATTATTCAAGGGCAGTCAGAGTTTTAAAAATATTGGTCATTTTTAGATATAGGAGCAATTGTAGTTATACTTTCAAGTTAACCTGCATTGATCTGGGCTGTTTCAACAATGAAAATAACCTTATGAAATGGTTCTAAAATATAGTAAAATGTATAAAAATGGTGGTCGTAATTTAGCAAAAGTTTCCAAAGAAAATAGATACAAAATTTAAATGGAAATGGAGACAAAATATGTCCAAGTTGATCAAAAATACCAATACAAATCAAATCCATTTAATATGAATCCAATCAAATTTGATTTACATGTTTCAGAATAAGGAAGAGAGAGCTTTTATCCTTTGATTTAAATTAAGGTGGGCTGAAAGGTGACATTAGTTAAACCAGTATTTTTGCAGTTTTTATAACAAAAATATATTTTTTGTTAAAATAAATAAAATAGTACTTCAGAAGATGCATTTAGTATAATTTTCTACACATAGTAATAACTAGGGGGCGGATTTTGCCCTAAATGCCTTTTTAAATCCTATGCTTTGAAAACTAGGCTTTTGGAGGTATAAGTTTATTTTCGAGGATTGCGAAGCTAATGTGATAACTTTTATAGTGCCTATAAATGCCTATTTCGGTATTTAGTGCCTATTTTACAAATGGGAGCCTTAAAGTGCCCTTTTTTTTATATCTTTCTCTTCCTCCCACATCTTTTTTCTCTTTCTAAATACTTGCNCCCCCCCCCCACCCCCCCTTTTCCCTCTTTAAGTCACTCCACATGGATACTCGTGTTACGTAGAAGACACATGTGTCTAGTGGTCTGATAGGTTCAGTCGGGTCAGACTGGCGACAAAGATTTTCAACTAGCTCACAGCAGTGGCAGATATGTTACAAATGTTGTGGTTGGAAAACTAGACTCTACAGCCCCTGGGAAACCTCACTTTGTTGTTTCAAAAATGCTTGAGGCAACCAACAGCTTGACAATTGACATAGTCGTCCTTGATGCTTTGCGTAAGGCCTACATGTTGAAAGCATCTGCAAACTTAAAAGTATTCTACACCAAGCTAATTCACGTCACTTGTCTGGCGCGTGCTGTTCATAGGGTTGCAGAAGATATTACATCACATTTTACAAATGTTAACACTATTATTTCTACAGTCAAGAAAGTGTTTTTGAAGGCTCTATCACAAATCTTCTCATTTAAGGCCGCCCTGCCCAACACACCCTTGCCACAACAGCCAGTGTTAACGCGATGGGGTACATGACTTCATGCTGCGCTGTACTACGCAGATCACCTGGGTGACATTCAAAAGATATTATACAATACACTATATTAAGGTGCGTTCACTAATTAAAATTGCAGTGAGTGCTTACCACTAGTTTTATTGATTTCACCTGTCCGTCCACATTATTGAAACATATTTTAAATTTAATGGTTACACTTGTAGAACACAATATATTGAAAGAATGGTGAGTTTTGATGTATCAACCGTTTTGCTTGTAGGTAGTCCAAACTTTTGACGAGAAACAAGCTGTCGCCATTACAGAAGTGAATGCTGCCATCTCCTGCTCAAGTGTCATTGTGGATCTGGCATACATAAAAAGCAATTTTGGAAATCTTCTTGGAACAATCACAGTTTTATAAGAGAGGGATTTGCCTCTTGTAAAAGATGTGAAGATAATGCGGGGAATAGAAGAAAACCTGAATCAGGCTTCTGGCTCAGTTAGCACAGCCATCGTCGACAAATTTAACAGAGTATTGCAGCGAAACCCTGGGGGAAAGTGATGGCAAGTATTGTGGACATCTTAGAAGGACAAACTACACCACTCCCAGAAGTCAAACTTAGCCCAGCTGAAATAGCTTGTCTGAAGTTTTGCCCGATGACTTCATGTGAAGTCGAGAGAAGTTTTTCACAGTATAAAAACATTTTGTCAGACAACAAAATTTACATCTGAAAATCTTGAGAATTATTTGGTAATTAACTCTAATGGTAATTAATTTGGGTTTATGGAAAGTGTATGCTAAATTTTAAGAATTAATAATAAAAATGTTGAGTGTTTTGGGGCATTTTTTTATTACTATGCTTATTTATGTGCTTATTTTTTCTTTTTATTGCCTATTTATTGCCTTTTTATACTTTATAATTCCCATTTATGTGCCTATTTTTGAGATTTTTAGTGCCTAATTGCCTGTCTTTTTTAAAAATTTTAGTGCCTATAAATCCGCCCCCTAGTAATAACAAACAGTACTTGATTATTTGTAATTAAGATGGAGTTTGAAGAAACTTTATAAATAAAGAAAAACACTATCAAATTCCAAAATGCTCAGGACAAATATAAAAACCCTTGAGAAAACTGTGTAGAAAATCAAACAAAATGCATACAGAAGCAATATTTTTAAATAAAGTGTCTAAAAAATAAATTTTACTGTCTAAACTGCAAAAATACCAATTTCAACTCACATTCTCTTCATCCCACCTTAACAAAAATCGGAATTTAGCAATTATCTTTTAAAAAAAGTTTTTAGAGTAGAGCTTCATGAAGTAGTGGTACTTAGAATTCACATGTGTCATGAGATTATCTAGTCGTTTAAATATTGTTCTCGGTGTAAAGCAAGCAAGTTTTTGTAGGCAGTGTGTTGAAATGGCCTATTCAAAATTAGAAATGTGAGGACATGGTGATGTTCTATTACAAGTTTATGTTTATCTTTCATAAAATGTTACTGTGAGGATGATATTCTCATCAAACAGAATATTTGGTGGAAACTTGATGGAGGTGTCTATTATTGAGCAGTATTAGCTCAATACATAAATGAATTACGGTGGGAAAACAGAATATCAAGCCAAAAATGTAAGTACTCTGTTTCATAGTGCTGTTATATGACATCATTTTTATATGTACTCCAATATTTGGGTTGATTTTTTAAAATCTCAATTTGGCTTTTAATAATTATTTATACTGGTATATATAATATATTCAAGAATATATGTTTATCCAAATCAGTGAATTTAGCAGTAAAAATTGCATCCTAAAAGCAAAAAGAATTCTAAGCTAAGGCAAATGAAAATGAACAACAAATATAAGAAGTTGTGACATTGTATGATACAAATAATAATATTTATAAAAGTCATGCAGAAGCAGACAAATCACTGTTATTTATTACACATCAAGCTCTAGCTGGAATGATAAAAATTTGCTACTTGGACCAAATTCACTTTTTTCCCCAATCAACTCATAGCAAGGCCCTCATCGTCGGAAAAATAGCTAAGATCATTTGTATGTATTGTGGTCAAAAATTGAATTTTATGAGCACAGCCTATAGACCTGCTGCTGTCTACAGCCCATTGGTAGCCCCAATGGGACACAAAAAAGAGTTGAGCACACCAAGAGTGCAGCTATAATCTCTGAGCCCAACGTAGTCCTCCTTAACCCTTTGGTAAGTATGAATGAATATTTATGTTCATTTTGTTATGGCTTCCTAGGAGTATGTACGTAAATAAACGTTCAACCATGTTTATGCTCTACTGCTATCTATGTTATGTTAAAGAAACTATTTCTAGAGATTTACTATTTATTATATTTGTGAATAAACGGCTCTACTTTCCGTTAAACGGTAGTTAGTTTTTATTGTTGTTGGTTGAAAAAGTGGGGGACATTTTCCTTTCATAGATGTCGTAGCTGTGTGTGACGGCTGTCACAAACACTTGGTTGATGAAATCCATGTTTATCTTAGTAGCTATAAATTGCCTTATGATTTGTTTGGGACATTGTTTATAAAAGTAGTCGCCGCACATGAACATTTATGTTTACACCTTAGTTTTTATTACTGTTTTATTTATGGAGGCAAACTCACACATTTATAAATAAAGGTAGCTGCCACGCATGAATGTGTATCATCATATTATAGTTTTTATATTGTTGTATTTATCATGACATCTTTACACAAAAGACGAATGCTCACACAAAAAGAGGTGAATGAAATAGTTTCAAATTGGGAATCTGCAAGTGATATGAGTGACATAAATGACAGTGATGACGGAGTTTTATCTAATTAATCTGAGCAGGAACCTGAACATGAAGTTACTGCCGATAACAATATGACACAAATACAGGTGAGAGCAAATGTTCAACTAACAATGCATGACACATTTCAGTGGCAAAATAATGCCAATTTTCATCCAAATAATTTGCAGTTTTATGACAATGATGCTGGAATTTCGGCACTTTGTAAGCTACTATACAACTCTAGTGAAAGTGACTTATTCAAACTTATGTTTGATAGTGATCTGGCCCAACACATATTAGACAAGTCAGACAATTATCACTCATATGTCACAGATAATTTTGAAGTGAAAGAAAAATCAAAACTCAAACTATGGATTAAACCACCCATTTCTGAACTCTATACTTTTCTTGCAGTAATAATTCTGATGCCCCACACAGCAAAAAACACTGTGAAAGATTACTGGTCCACAGACCCTCTTCTTTTCACCCCCATTTGGAAAAATCTTTTCACAGTACAGTTCTTGAAACTACAAGAATGAAATTCAAAACTATTTTCAAACCACATCAAAATGTATGCATTGATGAAATTATAGTGATATGAAAGGGTTGTTTGGTTTTCAAACAATATGTGCTATTCAAGGGACACTTATTTGGTATAAAATTGTTTGTGTTGTGAGATTGTACAACAGGATTTATTTTAGACTTTCTGGTCTATACAGGTGCCGAAACAAACATTGAAAAAATGGATGAGCTTGGTATTTCTGGCTCTATTATTATTACCATTCTCGAGCCATACTTAGGCCAAGGACACATACTATATTGCGATAACTAATACTCCAGTCCTAAATTATTTGAATATCTCCTAAGCAAACAAACTGGGGCATGCAGAACAGTAAGGCAGAACAGGAAAGAGATGCCTAAGTTTCCACAAAAAATTAAGAAGGGGAAGTGTGAGGTATTCCACACGGGAAATATTCTAGCAGAGAAATGGCATGACAAGAGAGATGTGTGCATGTTGACTACAGTGCATTCTCACCAATGGGCTGAAACAAGTAAAGTAGATAAAGTACCAGGTGAAGTCATCAAGAAGCCACGCGCTGAAATTGAGTACAACAAAAACATGGTACTTGGTGACCAATCTGATATGCAAATAAGTTTTGTTGACAGACCAGAAAGTCAATAAAGTGGTACAAGAAGCTATTTTTCCATATATTGGGTATGATTATTTTGAATGCACATACCCTATATTGTTTAAAAACCAGGAAGAAAATCAAACATCTTAAGTTTAGGCTAAATGTTGTTTGACAGTTACTGGAAGAATTCAGTCCTACTCGGGTTCCCTCTAAAGGTGGCAGATGCTCAGCAAATCTCACACCAAACCCACTTCGACTAACTGCAAGACATTTTGCATCCCCAATGCCAGCAACAGCAGCAAAGCGCAAGCAAGCCGCAGAGGCAGTGTCTGCAAACACACAGCTAAAACACAGCCAAAGTGGAAAGACACTATGTGGAGGTGTGTTGAGTGTGATGTAGGACTTTGAATACATCCATGCTTCACCACATTTCCCACAAAACACATTTCTAATCTCTCTGAAATGTATTTGAAATGGTACATTTTTTTTCTAGGTATTATTTTTAAAATTCTATAAACACTATTGAAATTGCAATATATAATTTTAAAATTGTAAAGATTAAAATATATTTAATTTTAAAATTGTAAAGATTAAAATATATTTAATTTTAAAATGTAAAGATTAAAATATATTTAATTTTCACCAAAAACCTCACTCCATGTGGATTTTGTACTACATTAAAACTATACTAACCAAAGGGTTAATAGCCACACCCACATGAATGTGATACCTTGGGCTGTCAGAAATGTCAGAAAAAATTTACATCACACAGTCATTGGGCCCACGTTGGTCCATGGAGAGAATTTGCTTGCGGGCCTATGAACTTCAGTTATGCTCAATGTGTTGAGGTGTTTTTTGTGCATGAGATGTGTGGTCTAGTGTGTGTTCAATTGTGAGCTATTCTAGTTTTTTCTTGCTATAACAATTAATTTTACAGGAAATTGCCTCTGGCATAAATATGTTTTACTTTTCATACTATTCTTGGTTAAAGTGGAAGTATTTGAATCCAATGTGGCACACGCCTTGCCATTCATTAACATGTATGTTTAACTTTGGAGGTTGTACTTAAGTGACTGTACTTGCCATTTAAAGCTTAAAGCTATGTTGGTTGTGAGAATATAAAGGGTTCCGGATCCAACTAAAAAACTTCACATGCATACCAAGCAATTCTCACCCTGGGTCACTGGGGTCAAAGGCCATATTAGTAGACCATGTTCAATCTATAAGGTGAGCCACAATCTCTTAGCAGATAGCCTCTAGTAATTTGATATAGTAAGTTGACCATGTTCAATCTATAAGGTGAGCCACAATCTCTTAGCAGATAGCCTCTAGTAATTTGATATAGTAAGTAGACCATGTTCAATCTATAAGGTGAGCCACAATCTCTTAGCAGATAGCCTCTAGTAATTTGATATAGTAAGTGTAGGAGTCATGTTAGGCAAAAGTGTTACTATATTCCAAGGTTATCAAAATACTAGTAAATCAGGAACCTTCGGGATTTGAGTTTATGTACTAAATAGAAATAAGATTTTAATGTTTAGATGGATCAAATTTTCTATGCAATTTTATTTTACTTCTAGTTTACATTTGAAACAGCTTAAGGCTTTAAATTGGACTATGTGGTCTTCAAATATTTGTAATAACACTCAAAAGCAGTTCAAATGTTAGTAAATACAATTTAGGTTAATAACTATTCATAATTCATGCCTGTAGTATATCTTGTTTTAAGAAATATGATTGTAAGCTTACTGATGTCTGCAAAGCTACTTCAAATTTTCAATCGACGTAGCTCTTTGACGAATTATGGCACAAATAAGTTTAATTTAAATTGTAGCCAAATACTCATTTGCAAAATGATTATAGGTCACCATTGTTAGTTCCGACATTATTTGTACATCTTAATATTTTAAGAAAGAAAATTTTGAAGTATATATACAATATTCTTTGAATGCTCATACTCTATAAGTTATTTTGATTTATATTTCTTTTGGCTCTCAAAATTCAATTCTTGATAATATGATAAATACTAATATAGTAAAGTTTTTATTATTATTTAGCACCGCATCTTACTACCTGTTTGGGCTATACACTTACTAATTACGCTAATGGGTTAAATTGGGAAGTTTGAATTCAGAGGAAGTGAGCCCACATTTGTCTGGAGGGAGAGTGAAAAACCATTTAGGGAAAACCACCCCCAGTTCACCCAACCAAGATTTAAACCTCAATCTTCTCACCCTAGGTAGTCTAGCTCAACATGAAACTAGCATGTTAGCTAACTACACCAACGAGGTAGGTAATAGTAAAGTAAAACAAGATAACATAAGGAGTCTACTTCAATTTCAATAAAGATTGGTAA
Organism: Timema californicum; assembly: GCA_902141385.1. Taxonomy (NCBI): domain Eukaryota; kingdom Metazoa; phylum Arthropoda; class Insecta; order Phasmatodea; family Timematidae; genus Timema; species Timema californicum. The sequence continues at coordinate 15,274 of CABFOW010006552.1, read as the reverse complement.
TATAATATGTTGACAGCATCAGCTTGGAAAACAAAAACATACAAGGAATAATAAATGAAGTGAGATGCGGTGGTAAAAAAAATACAAGTATAGCGCCTAAATCCATTGATTAGATTATTAATTACAATAAAAATAAAAGCTTAATAAGGGAATAGGAACATCAAAATTTGTATGTTTTTGTGTTGTGTTTAGAGGTGATATAGACTCGACAACTAAATGCTCAGTATGCCTATTTAACATCTAATAGGGCCCCTACACGATCAGTCAGACAGTCGGTATCCATCAGTATTTACGAGACCATACACGGCCAGTCTTCGTGTCATTATTTTCATCAGCCTAAGCTCCTACGTGCAACGTGTAACAACACGGATGATAAGAAAAAAAGGCATGGGCAGTCTATGTTTGCTACTGAGACTGAAGGAAATACTGACGAGCACACACACATAGTCAGACATACTGTCAGTAATACTGCCAGTCTCTCCCACCACTTGCAAGACTGATGGGCAGACTGTGGTGGTCAGAAAATTCAGATCATATCAGTATTTTAGTCAATCCGGCCATCAGTCCAACAGTAATGGCCCTACACGATCAGTCAGCCGGTCAGTATTAATTATTACTTTATTAATAGTGACAGTCTGACTGGCCCTATTAATGTTCAAATGGCTTTGTAATTACTGATTTTTTTTATTGCTCACTTTAGCTCATCTTACTTAGTGATTACTAACTATTTCTTTTTGTGTGCATCTAGTCATAAATAAATTGATTCAAAATATAGAATGCTGTTTAAATGTAATGAAACTGGCTAAATTAGTAATTGTTTAAACAATATGGTTGTTCTCAGCTGGTAGTGTTCCCATTTAATTGTAGATTAGTTACCATGGAACGTGGACTTCAAAGGCGAAACAATCAGTGAAAAGGCAAGGCTAAGGGTCACATCATGATCACTTGGACAAGGTCAAGAAAGTTCACTGGAGGTCACTAGATCACATCATCACTATCTCTTGTGCTAAGCTCATGTCTATCAAGACGCATTCATGAGCATGACCATAATTGCTTGGTCACATGTATAGAAAAAAACTTTTGAAGAATTCAACTCTTGTAGACTTATTAACCCACAAGACTTTCCGAATTGATTTAGTTTAATGTATCTTAAACTAAATTAATCAACCTTTATAATGTGATAGGTATTCCCTGATTTTGGTTGGAAGAACAGTAGAGAAAATCAAAACATATTTATTTGAGGTCAACATTGATAATATTTTCTTATATTATTTGTGTTATTTGATAGGTATTGATAATATTTATCAAAAGCAACATCTTCAGATGACATGACTTTATGTATGAATATATTAACATTGTTTTAGTAACTTTAGTAACTAACTTCTACTGTTCTTCCTACCAAAATCATACTATAGCAAGAATAGCACACAAAACTCAGCTTAAAATATCATATTTTTAAGTCTCAACAGGCCTAAGTTCAAACCAATGATTTTTTTAGCCAAAAAATAAATAAAGGGTAATTTTATAGCAACAATATTTATAAATATTTTTTTACAGTAAAAAGAATTATTACTTTTATTGAAAAAATGTTTATTTTAATCTTAATTTAATAAAATAGCATTAGTATACTAAAACAAAGTGGCTAAACTTTTGATTAAAATTCCCCGAATTTTCTTGGTATTTAAAAAAATTCCCAACCAATTAGCCCTTTTTTTCACTTCTTCCTTGGTGAATTAAAATTTTAGTTTATCACATTAATAAGATATTTTCAATGTTTTAGGTATTACTTGTGGCTTTGTTTACATGTGGTATGAAAAACAATCCCTTTAAAACCATCTCATGTTGGCAGAATTTTATATTTAGACTGCCTTTTCCACTGAGAACTAAAATCTCACTTTTGTTTAAATTTTTAGGTGCAGAATTAATCAAATATTTAAATTCCCTGACTTTAACTTTTTTTTATGCTGGACATTATTTATTTTATATTTCTTAAGATATTCATTGAGACCTGCTTTGAGTGGCTCAATTACAGTTAGTTTTTGAGCTAAATATATTGGGGTAAACTGTTTAAATCGATTCCAAACCATGGCTAGCAATAACATTTAACATTACTCAGAACACTGGTATACTTACAGTTTGCTTCTGAAGAGCTTGTCTAAGATTAACCTTGTTCACATCTACAAGTACAGTACAGTGATGGTATGCATTGGGAGAACCAAGCTTAGACGCAGTACCTGAAATCTGCTAGGAGAAGTTAAGGAGGAAACATCAAAAATGCTCTACACATGTAAAGTGGGTATTTCCACTAGAGTTTTAGAAATTCAATGAAAATTAACGCTAAAAAAGTGAATCGAGACATCCGAATTTGGAATGTTTGATCTTATGTTCATAGCTGGTTGAGACTAGAAAATTAAATGTTCAGTATGCAGGTATTGTATAGAAAAATATAGGACATATGCAAAAAAATATATAGGACACCTTCAACAAACCCTCCTATCTCTCCAACATACATACACACTTGAAAGTATTGTTTATAGAGTACACTTATAATACACTACATTGTTTGGAAAATTACCAAACTAAAGTATACATGTAAAACAAGCCATGGCAACCCTCCCTATGTCCCATGTAGCAGATGTGTCTGTACTGACTCCCTCTATAACTTTTAAGAGAAAAAATTGAGAATGCAGTGAACTGAAGTGTAAAGAGTGAAGGAATATATGGAAACCGGAGAATGAGTGAAGTAGATTTATGAAAATCAGTTAATACTATAAGCTTTATATAAGTCGGTTCAACACATCTGCGACTGCCATGCCCAAACCTCCAATGTTTTACTGGTTTCTTTATTATTTTAATTTATACAAAATAGTTTTTACTACATAAGTAACATTGTAAAAAAATATAAGAAATAAAAATAAGCTGAAACATTATAAAAATTGATTATTCACATAAGATGTTAGTAAATAATTATACTAAAAAGTATACAAAATCCTCTTGGTTCTTAATTAATAAGTTCAGCATAAAAATAGATGTTAAACATACAAATACAGACAAATCTGTCTTTAGATTGAGCATTTTTCTTTTTCAACCCTCTGTGTTTTTGAATAATTGTTTATGTCCTGATTCTAGAACTGCCTGCACTACAAATATTTCTTACATATCATTGTTTTTACAGGCAGATGAAAGGCTCCTATTTGCCTCCCCAATCAACCGATGACGTCTTAATTCTTTCTTACAAGATTTTTTTTCCCTTCTCAGAGATTCTGATCTTCTTGTTCACTTTCCATTTTGATGCATGGACATGCTCTTCAGCTTCTTTTTTCTTGTGGGCTTCTAGACAAGCCTTAAAAATTACTGTTAGCTTCTCTGAAATACTTTAAGCACATTGGTGAGAGTGGCACCTGACTAACACCACCTCTTGCTTTGATTACAAATTGTACTGTACAAAGACAATTGATTGTTTCCACATTCAATAATGACCGAGATAGACTAACTGTATGAGCGATCTGCCTCTTTAATGTAGTTAAGACTAACAAAAAAGGTAATTCGACTTCGGAGGACCAGTTTTAGGTATACTAAAACAGAGACGGGAGTTGAATGTTGATTTAGAAGCAAGGTGTATTATGTAGAGCTTACCTTTGAGGGGTGTCGTTGACTGGAGATCCGAGAATACCTGGGAGCAATGGTCTTGATCTTCTTGATCCGAGGATGTTCTTCTTAAGAATATTAGTTTGCGAGAGCTCCCCTAAACACTCGCATTTAATGAGTACATATTATATTAAATAAAAACACACACAGAGAGCATTATCAACTTATTATCTATGAAGAGTCGCGCACTAAAATCACTTTCCACAGGGTTTGTTTACGAGTTCACATTCAAACAAAACCGAGCAAGAGAGGTTCACCGAGTTGTGTTAAAGATTGGTTTTCAACGCACAGTTTGAGGAGGAATACGCGACAGATGTGAGAGAGTTTACTTGGGAGTAGAAGGAGGGTAGAGGGGTGGCTAATTCCAAGAAATCTGCAGGCATGCCGGGTTAAGTGAGGGGGATTGGGGTGGAAATAACCAAGTGAAACTAGCAAATAATGAAATTTGCAACAAACTAGCGAATCATGAAATATGCAACACTAACAAAATACTTGTTAATAGAAAATCCACGTTCTACATCCGCTTGTCCATGGGACAGTGTAAGAGCTGCCCTAGCTAAACAGGAAAGTATAGGATACTCCAATTCTCCAAGACTTTTTTTTTTTAGTATTGCAGCCCAGTATGTATTGATTATAGTTATAAATCCTTAAGCTAATTCTGTATAAATACTGTTTTCATCTATTTGTTCAACCATGGAAAGTTTCCCCTCATCACATAGTTTATGTGTCACAACTTTTAATGGCCATGGGCATATGTTTTGCCACCTTTTGTAAACATTTGAATCAGTGTGACTCACCTAAAAGCAACGGATGCAAGCACTGGACACTGTGCTGAGGCTTATTATCTTAAAGTACTTTACTAACCAAGTACTCATATGAGCAGCAATGAATGTTTCCGCTCCATGAAATAAAAACTTTTTTTATCTTTCTATGAGGTCCATATAGCCGCTTCTCTTGTGAGACATCCAACACCCATTTCTTCTGATGAGAAAACATTTTCAATATTTTGAAGGTCAATGCTAATAAACTTAGCTCCTGAAACCTTTCCCCAAGATCTTTGGCTTAACTATTCTTATTATGACACTAATATCAGTACACACAGTTCATCATGAAGAATGTGATTAAAGGCTTCATCACGTTGCATCAGAAGAAGTTTGTCAACGCTTTCACCTATAAATTTCAGGAACAACAGACAAACCAGCAAAGAAGGATTTTCAACGGAAGTTTTGATACATTTGTAATTTATTGTCTGACATTGTTTAGTGTTATTTTTGGGGATGTATTTAAAGAAGTACTCCCTCAGTGCACTTACTTCACTGTTCTACGATTCTTGCAATAACTGGCACCATCGACAACCACTTGTTGTTGACAAATCTTAACCTTGTCTGTTCCCTAATTACAAGTTCTATCTGGATGTTCGCATAGTCGTCTTTCTTGCTAGAAGTTAGTGAAGAAATTGAAGAGAACATCTACTCTAGGAAATCATCATACCCCTGTGACTCACTACATCTAACATGCCTCAACTGAATGAGTTGTGAATGATGTGCAAGTAGCATGTTCCAATTTTTATCATGCCATGACAACCCTCAGATTTTATGTGACTGTCTAAGTTGGTTAAACGCTTAGCATTTACCGGTGTGCCATCTTAGCCTATGGACCTAAACTTTTTTAGAGGCAATCCATCTACTGACAATGAATGTAGTTTCACTTTCAATACATAGACTGTTGCATGGCTAAGTTCAAAGCCATATGGAAAATGACTGAAAACTTTATCCTCCATAGTGTCCCAAAACTGAACATGTGTATCCAACTGCTTATTCTCTGCATCAGTAGTTGCTTCATCAAAAGACAGATTAAAGAAACTATCGCTAACTTTATGGCTTTTACAAGCTCCGAATGAAAATATGGTCCAAGCCCATGACTGATTTTGTACGCTACTTTTGTTGAACCTAAGGTAAATGACCTAGCTGTTAAACTATCACTGGACATGTTCTTCAAAACATAAGCCAAAACATCACACAAATTGAAGGAATAATCTGATTCCACAACTTTCAATGTCCACAGAATTTCTGCTTTAGTAACTTTATCGGCTGCGTCCAAATTCCACTGCCTGGAAGTTATAGAACTAGATGAGAATAGGGTTGCTGACTTCTGACCAGTTGATGAAGAAACAAAAGTAAATTTTGCTTGATTTTGTGACAATACTGCAAAGGCAAGTGACTTGTGTTTGCTTGTAGAAACATGCTGCACTAATTGTTGTTTTCCAGAATTTCTAATATCAAAATATGTTTTGTAGAGCAAACACTGAGCATTGAAATCACTTGCAGTTTTTATAACACACCATGATCCAATTGAGTGTCCATTTCCATTTTTCTTTGTTAACCAAATGTCTCTAAATGATGTATTATGAGGCATTACTTAACACTATTGTCAATCAGCACCTATTAACCATTACAGTTAACTTGTTTTTCTTTCAATATCTGAAAAAAAAAGTGAAATTTATAACTAAAGAGTTAAAAGCACTGTTTCCCATAACATGACCAAAAAAAAGTAGGGATATATAGCACTCAACCCGAAGGTTGGTTGGATCCTCAACAGTTCAACCATCAGCTTTATAGCCCAGGCAGCAATGAAGAGGCGTAGTAAGGAAATTAGGTCTGAGCCAGAAGGTACTATTGCACATAAGTCTGCTGGCCACCAACTGACCATTCATCACATGGAGTGGCTGTATATTGAATGTTGTTAATAATATCGTCCATACCTCTGCCACTTTCATATTTGTCGGAGTCATAAGTTAGACTGAGGCAGATCAATGAAAGTAACAACTTGCTCTAGCCCATACCAGAATATATAGTGCATTTTAAACAATATACCTGAACAAAGAGGCAAAAGCAAAACCAAAACAAGAAGTGAAAATAAAAGAATAAGGAAGGAAATTAAGGAGACGAAGTGCTTAATGATCGATCCTCAAATATGTATGCATATTGTAAAATATAGTTTCCCTTCCATATTGAATGTAAAAGTAATAAGAGAGGTACAGGTTGTAATTGTATTGCTAATACTAAGAAATCTATAAATAAGCAATGGAAATACATATTTAGTTAAAAAAATATAAAGGACATACTTTATAAAAATATAGGAAACAGGAAAAAATGCTGAAAATATAGGACAAGTGGGAACCTTTAGTATGTGTAGATATTATCTCAAGACTATCCAACATTTAAATGTTCAAATGGCTCTATAATTACTTTTATCATCTATTGTTCACTTTAGCTTATCTTATTAGATGATGGCTAACTATTTCTGAAATTATTTGACTCATCATAGTAGACTCAATATTATTATGTAGCTTGAAATAGTTAAATAGTCTCACACAAAGGCCGTCACATACTTATGGTTAATAGTGTAGATTAATCTAAATTATCTAGCTAGCTATGTTCAGCTGGAAATTTCCCACTAAGTTCCTGTAAAGCAATTGCATTTGTGCAATGTGTAATGGTAGGGTGATTGTGAGATGAAATGAAGGACCTACATTGCAAAATTAATATCGCCGAAGAAATTGATACCGGACATAGATCACTTGGTTACACAGAAAAGATGCCAAGTGAATGAGCGTTTGTGGGCGATTAACAATAAATCAATTTTAGTGAGTAATTATATAATTTTGAAGAACAAAAAACACTAATAACTATCTCTAACGGTGCTATACTTTTCCATCCTGTGAAATATTTTGTTGTGTGAGTTTTTATTTAAAAGAAAATATAAAATATAGAGAGATAACGTGTGGTTTTTGTGTTGTCTAGGTTTATCATTTTTATGGCAACGTGAGATAGACCGTTTATTGTGTTGTCTTCGTTTAATGTTTCCATGACAACGTATCAGCCAATCAGATCTCTCAAAAACATGTTTTGGTGAGACAGACATTCAAGAAATAATATAAGTGATTATTTTATTATTGCAATCAGTAAAAGAGCCAAGGTTATACAGTGTAGGCCAATTAAAGGAGATATTTTATTTATTTTTAACATTGTGTATAGACCATTGATATATACTAGGAAAATACCATACTAGGGCAATAGCGATGTGATGAATTAAAAGTAATCTATAATAATAAAAGGAAGTGTTTGTCTGTGTGTGTGTGTGTGTGTGTGTTTGTATGTGATGCCCAGCCAAATCTACAGCATGCAGAGATCTGAAATTTTTAACATAGGTGGACGAAAAAGGGTCCGAATGCACCTCGAAGATGGATTTTAGAAAAATGAATTTATTCATTCTTGTACATGTTCTCATGCACTAGGAATGATTCGATACCAGATATTTTAGTAGTGATACTAACCTTTAAATATTTTACTAATACTAGTACTTTTTACCCAGTATCAAAAGATTTTAGTTTACCAACTTTTCTCCTTTTACTCCCTTTATTTTTTCGATCATTTATTAAATTTATTAATATTTTCTTATTATGTCCTTTATTTTTCTATCGCTAAATGAAAGTATCGATACTGGGAAATATTGATATACTTCTCGTTCATTTTTTTCATACTCATATATTGATATTTTACCAGTATCGCATATCCCTATCATTGCACTGAACTGGAGAAAAAGATCTGAGAAAAAAGAACTGACTTTGGAGAGAAAGGTGCTGAGAAAAAAGAACTGTGACCTTGGAGATAAGGGTGGTAGAAGTGGGCTAGTCCATTTCACAGGGGGTGGGAGATGTAAAGTAGCTATGAGTGAACACAATCAGTAATTTTTACAACCACTCTAATTTTACAACAGACCAGCAGGCTGGAGGCAATATTTTCATAAACTTTTCACTTCACGGTATACTTTTTTTTTATCCTGGTTATGGCAGCAACCAGGTAAATTCAACTTTGCTAAATCGAGAGTTTACTGTAATAAAAATGTTAAAACCCATAAAGATTTAAACAGTCATGACACCTTGTCAATTTCTAAAAAATTAAAAATAGCCAAAATAGCAAGATAGGTAGGGTACAGTCTTAAAACATCACGCTACAAAAACAATATCTGGGATACTTGCCTCTTTCAACAGGAGTAATCTTTTATAAACAACATACAAATAACACACCAAAATCCAAAGAAAGAATTCATTCAACTGCCAGCAGCATGGGCTTGATGAAGTTGGGGGATGGAGGTGGATGAAACAATACGTTTGTCGTATTGGCGGGGCTGAGTGGAGGAAGGCGAAAAGGTGCGACATTTGCCGAACAAGTTGTCTCAGTTGCACTCAGGACTTGTCTCAAGCTGATGAGGTGCTAGTAAGCATAATCATCATAAATGAGACGTGTTCCAATCAGACTGCTATGCTCAGTTCTCCAGTTACAAATTTTAGTCTATATTGTTCCTACTATTTTAAGCTTGCAAGCACTGTATTGCCCAAATTGACTAACAAATTCCAGTAAATTCTAGCTTTTTGGTGAAATTCCCTGTGTTGCCCCGGTTTTTTCCAGACACAAAAAAAGTCCATGTATTTCCTCGATTTTCCAGGTGTGTGGAAACCTTTTAATTTGATATATAATATAGCATTTACTGATTATTAAATAATATTTTTACATTAAGTTTGTTGCTCGAAATAGTTGTTCAAATTTGAGCTATTCTTAAAAGTAGTCAGGTCACTATAAAAACTTCTCTTGCTTTGTAAAAGCTCCTCTATTGTAAAGGGCAATGGTAAAACCGGTCTGGGACTCGCGCCTCACAAACCCTCGTGGGAATGAATGAAGAGATATAGAAAAAGACACAATAGAGAGTTTAAGAAAAAAAGACGAGTTGATAAACAAAGTAAGAAGGGATGTCCAAAAGTATAGGAAAATATGTGAACGTTTAAAAAATAAAACCCAATGCCTACCTACTCCCAGCAACAGTGTTAAACAAATGCTAAGAAAAGAGGTAAGGCCAACTCAAGTTGTTAAGACACTTCTGTTTGCTGGAGCTTTCAAAGATCAACTTAATGAAAACTACAAGAAGGTAGATTCAGACAAAGAAAAACAATTATTTAGATAGATTATTGCAGGGAAAGTAATTAAGAAGTATCTTCTTTACAGGCAGTGTTCAAATGTTTAGAAATGTCACAAGGCATTATCAACAATTGGAAGTAAACCTTTTGATTTGAACTATGAGAGAAAGACGAAAAAATATTTCCAATTAATGAACATAAGAAAGGATGAGATGGAAAATTTTTAGAATTGGACAGCAACAGTCGAATTTGTCCTGGAAAGAAAGACTTAATCACAAAAAAAAAGTGACAAAACAAAAACGTTATCTGAATGACACATTGAGAAACCTTTGTTAGAAGTTTTTGAGATATTATCCAGATAAATTGGTTAGTTATGAATTTTTCTGCAGACACCGTTCATTTTGGGTGAAACCAATGAGTGAGTGATCGAGATACTTGTAAGTGTATCACACATGTAAACATGGAACTATTGATCAAGGGATTGTTCAAGGTAGGCGTTTTAGTGAAAAATACAACTGCTGGTATTGTGGAAGAATTCTGTTGTGTTGACAAAAGTGAAAAATGTCTTTTTAATAACAATTCTAAGTGGAAATGTTCTTGGAATAGATATTATTGCAATAGCCAACAACAAATTGAAAATATATCATTACAGTTGGAACAAAAATGCTTGAAATGTTTTGATGGTACCATGCAAGTACATCAAGTAATTGGGGATGCACAATCTGGTATTCTGAGCTTACGAAAACTTAGTTGTTTTAAGTGTCAAAGGTGCACACATGAAATTGGCACATTAAGATATGAATCTAAAATATGTTTTTCGGAAGATGAACTTGCTGTTGGTTATCAGCCAAAACACCGTAAAGAGTTGTGTTATGAAGATGTTTACTCGAGTAGTGAAGATGATATAGGCAATGAAAACAATGTTGTGGAAAATTTAAAAACTTGAATATTTGTACTCATTCAATTAAATGGAAACAAATTTTCTAAACAAAATCGTAAATATAGGTACATTGCAGTTTGTCAGAACCAATAAGAGGAAGCTGATTATCTCAAAGTAATGTACTTTAGAGTTAGTGACCAAAAAGGAATTCAGCTCTTCAAACGTGATAAAGATGTTTCATACATTTCATATGAACAAATAGTTTCAATTCTTCCAGAACCATCCCTTGTGTTATGTGAGAACAGTATTTTTTATAAATTTCCAACTGCAGTTGATGTATTTGAAGAACAATAGAGCCAAATATTTTATAATTTCACTTTCTTTACAATTATTGATTTAATGTTTAATGTTTGCAAAATGTTTTTATGAAACACATTTTGAGTTAAAATTAAAGGTTATCATCATTAGTTGAAAATATATTATACTTAAAGTCATTCCCCTGCTTATGGCATCATTCCCCTGTTAAAATATATTTTAATATTTGCAAATAAATACTAGAATAATAAATATTAAAAGTTTTCCTTTAAATGTAATAACTTAGTAATGTTTAGAGCTTAATTATAAAAATAGAATAGTTTTTTATTACATGTGAATTTCTCCATTTTTCACCATCAAAATACCCAGTTTGTAGACAATAACCCTTATACACTTTTTAACTAAGAAATAATAGTATATTAATCAAATAATAATATAAATTACCTAATTTGATTGTTAGGTGTTTAAGAATAAAAGCTATAAATGTTGGATTTAAAATGAGTTTCTTTATCACAACCAAATCATAGAGAGGATTAGCAAATATATTCCTGTTGTCTATAGGATAAATAAAGTGTTAAAATGAGTTTCTATATCACAAACAAATCATAGAGAGGATTATCAAATATATTCCTGTTGTCTATAGGATAAATAAAGTGTAGGATTTGACAGTAGAATGTCTCCAGAGTTGTTGAATAGTACTTCCTTTTTCCCACTACCTTTAACCTGGAAAGGAGATAAGCCTTCTTGTTCCAAGCCTAATGTTTATTGCTTGACTGACTATAAATGTAAGGGTAGTGATAGAATAATTATAACTGTAATAAAAAATGTAGTAAAAACCTAAATCTAAGACAACATAGAAATAGTTCAAATCCTTTGCCACTGGAGTGGTGGTTACCGACAGCTATAAGACGTAAAAACGGTTAATATAAAAAGAAAAGAATTATTAAAAACAAATTGTTTGTTGTGAAAGTTTTAATTGCCAAACGTGACAACAAATCAACACGTGTATTACCCTAGAGTTGAGTGCCTTAAAATGCAGTCCTTAAAAATCCATCTTATGTTTAAGGTAAGCTTTAAGGTCAAGTTTTTAAAGCGTTTTTAAGTGAATTATAGACGCCACCTCGATAAAAAGAATTAAATTTTATTTGAGGTAGGATTTAAGGTGCACTTTTTGAAATGCTCGCATATATCAGCATTTATGACTTATAAACATAAATCTTGAACATACAAAACATCCAGCCCCCAGCCATTAGTTCATCACTGTGAAAGGGTAAACCCACATTTCACCAATGATAAATTCTTCAGCCAAACCAAAGACGCTTAGCTTAGTTGAGAGACGTCCTACCTAAGTTACTGAGCTAAGGTGTCAGACTTCTAGTTGCCAACTACACTCCAATATGGAGTATAAATGTCTATTCTAAATCTAAACTAAATTCCCTAAACAATAACTATGTTTTAATTTCCATGTAACCTAAAAATCACTCCTGAATATTTTTTTTATGTTGTTCAAATGTATTAAATGACATTTAGCATATGGAAAACTACTTGAGACATATAGTGTATATTTTAAAAGGATACTTTATAATTTCCTTTGATGATGATGTCTTCTCGAGAATTGATGTCGGTCACAAGACCCCATTCTCTAAACAGAGCCCTTGTAATTATTTCCAAATTGTTTCTTCTGTTGTACCTTGTTCGGGGTGTGAAGAATGTTATGTTAAGATTTCCCATATCATGATATACAGCCCCACCCCCACTGTTTCGCCTTGCTATCTCCACATCTGATTTGTATAGGTGTTCTATGTTGGCTTCTAGCCACGGGTTCTGGTGACGACCAATCACAACACAAGGGGAATTATGCCACAGAAGAAGAATATGCTGATCAGTGAAATCAAAGTTACGATACATCCAATCCTCTAAGGCTAAATTAGTAAAAATGTCTGTTGATTGTGATATAAAAACAGACTTTTTAATTTTAGATTGGGTTTGTTCAGTTAGATGTCTTGAATTAGTTGAATACATACTGTGTGAAAAGAAAGAAGTTGCCAAAAGACTGTTCTTTTTGGCAAAACTGTTAAAAGTTAGTACTTTGCTAACATTCTTCATTGTTATACTAAGCAAGGTTTGTGCCATTGTTCAAGATTTTTTTTTATGAATAGTTGGCAAGACCTAGCACAATAAAGAGAGTTGATCTTTAAAATCGTGGGAATGATTTAGGGCCAGTGAGAAAAAAAAAAGTTTTTTTATGCTGGACGTAAATAGAACAAGGCTTAGGAATTTTGGGAGTGAAAATAAATCTGGCCTTGATTTTTTTTTTCTGCCTCTTTATAATGGGATTTCTATTTTTAACAGTAAACGTCTCTTTCAGATGAAGTTAGAGAAACCAGGTGGTCGTGTAAGCTTTGGGTCTGATGCAGCCACTTCCAGGTCTGGTGAAGTGTACAGATACGATACCTGATACCCAAGCAATCTCGACAGTCCTTTCGCATCCCTCCGTGTACTTTCAGATTGGATGAAATTTAAGATTTCCTTGTAAGGAACTTGAGATTTCCTTAGAAAAACTTGAAAGTGTTTTTCAAGCAAAGAGATGAATCAAGACACAAAGTTAAAATCAAACAAACCAAAATCTTTAAAACACAAAGACTGAATAAAGTCAAGTTTGAACCATTGACTAACTTGTATTATAAGTCTGTCTGTAAAGAAATATGTAAATTTATTTCCAATGTCATAGCTAACTATACCACAAAGATGACTTCGAAAGACTAACGTACACGAACATTTTTAGGAACAAATCAATGGAGCCTAAGAAATAGATAGAAAAGTAGAAACATGAATTGTGTTTAATGTAAACAAATGGTTTAAGGTGCGGCCGATGGGAACGCAAATGTTTTTACAATTTTCATAGAATTGAAATTTGTTGGCTAAAATAAATCAAATATTTCTCCAGTAGTAACATAGCGTTTAGTTTTCTGTGCATGGTAATATCAACAGATCTTGAATATCTGTCGAGGGAGTCCTGAAATTTTGTCAAAACTTTCTCTCTTTATTTAAAAAGTTTTGACAAAATTCCAGGACATCCTTGACCGATATTAAAGATCTGTTGATATGAGCATGTACAGAAAACTTTACATTATGTTGCTACTGGAGAAATATTTCATTTATTTTGGCCTACAAAAATGTAATGCTATAAGAACTATAAAATTACTCACGTTCCCTTCTGCTACATCTTAAGAGGCCGGTCAAGACTTGTTTACCCATCAAAACATGGTAATACTAAATAAAATATTGTGACAAAACCGTTCTATAAATTTGAAATTGGTTTTCACCAATGAAAAGGTATTTATATTATCTAGAAAGAAGACTCTGTTAAAGATTTACTAATCATACTAATTAAATTATACTATGAAAATTCTCAGCCTCACACTATTTTGCTTACAATGACTTCATTAAGTGATATTGTCAAAATTGAATTTTACTATATAAAGCAAAACTATTTTTACTTCAATTTTCTTGGATTAAAATTTTTATTTATTGTTCTATTGGTTTTTTATATTTTTTTAAAATGAATAATTACTTTAATTAGATTAATATGGATGTAAGTATTAATGTTGGATAAAGAAGAAATCACAAGGCTAGATAATATTTTTCTCCTGGTTTTAGTTATTTTTTTTATAATTTGTTAGTTTAACACTGGGCTTTAAAACATTATTTTAAGAATTAAAATTTTAAACAGTTTGGTAGCCGTAGTGTAACGCTGTTTGTTGTCAAACAAGGAACTATGTGTACCTGCTGGCAACGGTCAATTGTCTTTCATCTACAGCGTTGCCACGATCGTTTTCAAAGAGATGAAGAGAAATCATTTCTTCCAACATTTAGAATCTTTAAAATTGTGTTTCAAATGTTTTAAATCAAACATAGGAGTCAATGTATCTGCATGAATGTGGTTGGCGTTCAATCTGAACCACCGATACATTTTAAATTAAAAATGTTATCATTACTGTAAAGTGTTTATTTAAATTATTAACGTTCTTTTATGCGCCATGTCTTAGCACATGTTCGGGCTATCTACAAGAACATCACAAACGTGATATTAAATTACTTTGTATTGAAAGAATGGGAAACAAAAGTCAATTTCTTTTAATTGCACCGCGAAAGAAGCGGCGTAAAATTATTTTAGAACATTTAAAGAAAAGTTAAATTAAAATACTACTTTAGAATATTTAAAAAATAAGCTAAGTTAAGATATTATGTTTGGACACAATATATTGTCATTACTTTGTTTTGGCAGTGAGGTTTATTATTGCTAATTGATAAAAAAATATTAGACCTAATTGTAGAATTCCCACACCGGACGTCACGTGGCCTAGAATCTTAAGCTTACTTTGACTATATTTTCGGTTACGAAGAGATCAAGGTTCAAATCCCAGCGCACTATGGATAGTTTTATTTGTAAATAT